>WEIT01027126.1:146291-184904 GCA_013389985.1 Dryoscopus gambensis
GGGCGATGGGGCGGCGGGCGCTGTGCTGCTGCCCCCGGGCGCCGTGAGTGGGCCGGGGACGAGGGGCGGCGGGAGCCGAGGGTGCGCGTGGTGTGGGGCTGCTTCGGACAGGCAGCGGCAAAAGCGTCCGGCTTTACCGATGTCTTCGCAGGCTTTGTGGGCCCCCGAAGTTTAGAGAAGTGGGGAGGGGATGGGGCAGGGCAGTGGCGCCGTCCGCGAGCAGCCGTCCCTGGGCACGGGAGCGAGTGTCCAGCGCGGGCAGCGGCGGCAGAACTCATCCCTTTGGGTGGCTTAGCCTGCGGGAGTGTAATTTGGGATTGGTCATACATGGGTGGATTTCGAATCCCAGCATATCTGAAGGCTTAGGGTTGGCACAGGGAAGAGGCAAGAGGAGGAAAACAGATGGTGCTGGAGCAAGATGAGAAGCAAGGGGCTGCGAGCACACAGCTCTGTAGGTGCTTTGCAGATGGGAGTTGACACGGTGATATTGAGTTGCTCTGCTGGCTTCAGGTGATGGGTAGGAGAAGGGAACAGATGCTCATGCCTGCAGAGGTTGGGATCAGTTCAGGCACAAGGGGAACGAAGGCACTGGAACATGCGAAGCAGATGCAGAGCACGGGCTGGGACTGGGGTAGAGTTGTGTGGGTCACTCCCAGACTGTGTGAGCCATGGCCAGGCCCTGTCGGGCAGTGCTGGGCAAGTGCTAGGGGTGGTACGGCCAGTGCCCCTCTAGACGACAAAGAGTGAACTGGGCACTGTTGTGTTTGGCAGGAGTTGGGTGTTTCTCAAGTCTCTGGTGCTGGAGAACCCCAGTTGCCAGCCCTGCGGCGAGGGTGGACCTGCTGGATGAATACCACACTGTGCAGTGTGAGGGTGTTGTCCTGAGGTGGGCCTGACCCATGGCATTGAGCCTTGTTACAGTGCTTCCATTTCAGACGAGGAGTCCTAAATGGCATTTCTTTATTCCTCATAAATCTCTGGGCTGTGCGTGTGGTCTGATCATTTATTGAACCCTAATATCTCTCCGACTCAAAAAACGGTGGGGGAGCTGTGGTTTTGCTCCGTTCCTGCAGCAGTGCAGAGTGTTCCTCCTCGTGTGCCTCGCCAAACAAGTGGGAATTACCTGCCTTGGAGAGCAGCTCTGCAGCAGGGGCTTCAGGAGACTGTTCTGCACAGTTCAGGGAGTCACTCACACCGTGATGATCTCTCCCATCACACACGATGTACTCGCAGCTCTCAGCTGTGCTGCCAGGGTCTGAGTGTGCTCGGTCTGTCGAGATTGTATCTGTTAATCTTGCACCAAAGAGCTCTACAGAGACCTGGGGTAACATGACCTCTCGGTGACCAACTGTGGCCTCTCAGTGATTTCCTGACTGTATTTCCTAATTACAAACTAAGGTGCTGGTTTTCTTCCTACCTCTGATGTCCAACCCTGGAAGTTGACTATCACACTGGACTTCCAGCTCATCCTGCCTTTAAACCAGCTTTCTGCAGCCAGGAACTCAGTTCTTCTGTTGATCCTGCATGAGTTCAGGCAGGATCTGTCTTTTTCTCATGACTACTGTGAGAAAAGGAGTTTAACAAGTAATAAAGTAACAGAACCTTATTTCTGTCATTAGTGCTGCCAGATCCCAGCAATCAAAATTATTCTGATTCAGGTCCTGCCAGATGTATTGGCTTAGGTAGCAAATAATAAATTCTGGGGTTTTTATGTTGCCTTGGGCCTTTCCCTGACTCCTGGCAGGCATGGTGGTGTTCTTTTAAGCCCACCTTTGTGAGGTACAAAGGAACCTAATAACATGAATTTAGAACAAAGACTCTTCAATGGTCTCTTGGTTCCAGCAGACAGACGTGTAAGAACATCACGTAAGACCCATGAAATAAGGGCAGGAGTGGGTTACAGTGAGTCTGTGCAGCATGAGCACGTCCAGGGAGCAGCCCATCCACTGACATCAGGTGGCCTTTTCCTGATGAAGTTTTTCAGCCTATCTATGACAATAGATTCTTTGGTGTGCTTGGGCTTAGCTGGATGAAGGAGATGTGCTGCTTTGTAAAACATCCAACTTGTGGCGTTGGTCTTTCCGTAGCCAGGCTTTCTTGGCATGCTCCCGCTCCTGCTGCCAATAATTTCTGTCTGTGTGTGTCTTTCTCTAGCTGCCTTGCAGCAAAATGGCATTGGTGACATGCAAACAAGATGCTCTGCATTCCTCTCCTCTTTGATCTCATAACTTCAATCCCAGTGATAGGAGCCAAAGCTGGGAAATGATTCAGCGGCAGCTTCCGCAGCCTGTGAATTTTGGCAGGTGCTCGGTGAATGCAAAGATGTGGCAGGCAGGAAGATGTCTGTGATGCTAATGTGTCCTGAAAAGTAGTAGGTGAGGAGTCATGACAGCAAGCTTGCATGTGCTGAGCCTTGCTTCTCCCCTGCACAGCTTGGCTTGAATCAGAAAGAGTATGCAATTTAAACTCCTGTCAGAAAAATCCACATAATTTTGAGACTGTTGCAACATTTTAAGAGCTTATAGAAGAAACAATCTTGTCATTAGCCAGAACTGTGGAGATGTAGCAGCCTTGAGCAGAAGGCAGTTTGAGGTTATGCAGCCAGTAAAATAATCTGTTGTGTTCATTGGAAAATATTTTTTCAGATGCAAAATAGTATTCAGTGAGTTTTAATTAAACTCCATATTTGCAGTCTGAAATGGAAATAAATACATAGGCTGTGTCTTTAACTGCTCTGGGAAATATGCTCCTTGTGATTATGATGGATGTTGAAATCCACGGGAGCCAAGTAAAACTGATGGCTGCATCTCTCTAGTCAAAATGTGGGTTGGGTTTTTTGGGGTTTTTTTTGATCCCTTGTGCACCCCTCTCATACTAGCTCATTATTTGGCAGAGACAGTGCAAGAGCCAGAGGAGAAGGGGTTTAATGAAAATCTAGATGAAAGTATTGGAGGGCAGAGGCAGCTCTCAGCCCCTCTCTCTGTCCGTGGTGGACTTTGGCTGCCCCACTGCCCTGGCCCAGGGCTGTGCCCGACTCTCCGTGCTGCTCGCTGGGGGGATCGTCCCTTAGAGCCAGCACTGCAGCGCAGGCCAGTGTCGGGGGGGATGGGGTGGTTTGCAGGCAGTGGGAACACATCTGTGTGATCCAGGGACTGCTTTCACAGAAACCTGTGGTCCTGCCTCTGGGCAAGGCTGTGCTGAAGCAGCTCATGTAGTCCTGTTTGTCTCTGGAAGGATGAGCGTCGAAGGGAGGACATGTTTGCTCAGGTCTGGCTGGTGGGAGAGAAGGGCTTTGCAGGCCAAGCAGGAGGACTGTGAGAGCTCTCTCCATACCCACAGGCGTGGTGAGCCTGCTGGAAACACCTTGGCAGTGGCTCCTAGGCCTGGGGGCTGCGAGGGCCTTTCCAGGGTGCACACAATGGTGTCTGCGGGGTGCGACTGATGTTTTGCTCTTGGTTGGTTGCAGTAATACCAGGCTTTGATTTTGTGCCTTTCATCCCATCTGCATTCCCAAAGTCTTAACAAGACTCAGTGGTCTTTGGATCACACCCTTCCTGGTTGTATGGAGAAGTTTCCCACAAGGAGCTGCTTGCTGCCTGGCACTGCATCCGTCCAACCCCTCTGTGTCTGTGTGGTCTCTTTGTAGCTGCACCTCAGGACCACTGTCTGCTGGGTGTCTCAGCTCCTGGCTGACAGCTGAGCTGCCCCAGCCTCCACCTTGTTGCCACAGCTCCCACACCCAGCATGGTTGCCCTGTCTGACAGAAATAGCAGGGCAAAGCCTGGAAACCCATGGAGAGCACGTTCCCTGACGGGCACCTGCCCCTTTGGTGCCCAGGAAGCTCTGTTCCCTGTGAGTGCCCCTGCACAGCTCCCTAGTGAGGAGCAGGTCTGCTGTGGAGATGTGGAGCTGTGGGGACGTGGAGGCAGATAGTGCCTCCCTGCTGGGGCTGTTGCTGTGTCCCTGCTCCCCGGCCTTTCCTGATGCTCAGGCGGGCATGGTGAGCTGGGAATGCTTTGCATTGGCCCGAGCAAGCTTCATGGTAGCAGCAGGAAAGGCAGAAGTGCCACTTCTGGCCCTCCCAGGGGTTCTGGTGCACCTGAGCAGCAATGCTCCAGAGCTGGGTTCCAGCTCACGGTGCAGGTGGAGGAGCAGTGGCTCTTTGGGCACGTGAAGCAGAGTCACACCAGGCTGTGGACACCGCTGTGCCAGTGCAGTGTTGGGTTTTGTGAGTGACTTCTTTGCAGAATGTTGTGAGGTGGGAGACAGATGGCAAGGGAAGGGGATGTGAGGAAAAGTCTTTCCAAGAGGCTTTTTCACAAATCGAGCTGTAAATTGGCGGGGGGGGAAACTCGCTGGCAGCGGTGTGGATTGGTTGTGCTCATTGTTTGCAGGCTTGAGTCCCGGCTGGAGGCTCTCGAGCTGTGGGGTTCTCACCGTGTTCAGGCTTAGGGAGCTGAATATGGTGAATCCTAATTTTAAGGAGCAGCCTCCTGTAACAGAAGGTTATTCCTGGTCTTTGCCCAACCCTCCTATAACAACGTGGGCTGAAGTGATGACTTCTTATTGTGACCTGTACGGATTTGTCAGCTTAAAGAGAAGCATTGTCATTTGGTTTTGGGTCTCTGTGCTTTGGGGATGCCTTGGAAGCAGAAGAAAAGGTCTGAATTGGAAAAAAAAAAATGTCTCTGGACCCTTGCAGGATCTGCTCTAGTGAAATACTAGACTTCAGTGTCTTACTGGACTCCAGACATGAATATTTGATACTCCAGCTGAGCATGACAAAGGATCTGACTAAAACTGGTGGAGGGATTAGGACAGAGAATGTCTATTCCAAGCAGAAACGTTATAAATGCAACTGAATTTTGAAACATGTAGCTGTCTTTCACCAAAGAGATGTAGACTGAAGAGCTGGAGACAGAGGAACTGGAAATATCTGTCTAGAGGTGTGTGTTCTCCCAAAGCCGGGGGAGAGCTGGAGCCAGCACAGCTCTGCATGGAGGAGCCCTTCACGTGGGAAGAACCTGTTGCGTTTACCTGCTTCGGGCACAGTGGCTTTGGTGGGGTTTTTTTGGCAAAACACAGAAAACCAAGAGACACCTTTAAAAAAGGAGGGTTTCAAATGGTACAAGTGAACCAAAAGTAAGTATGAGACAGAAGCTGTGCTGCACACCCTGCGTGTATGAGTGCTGCAGGTCCTGTCGTGGGACAGGAGCCCGCCGTGCTGCTGGAGGAGCCCTGGGCTCTGCAGGGATGAGCAGAATGCTGCCTCACCCTGTTGTTGCTCCGTGCTGCTCACTGGCTCTCTGGGCAGGGCAGCCAGAGAAGGGAGCTGCGTCCAGCAGAGCCCTGCAGCCAGGTCTGGAGAGCTGGAGGATGAGGCTCCCTTGTGCACCACTCTGCAGTTCCTGATTTTGTGCTACCAAATGTTTGCTCGTTACCAGGTTTACAGGAGATGGAAAAGGCATTTTCACTTGCAGACGGGTATTTTCTTCCCAAGTGATGTGTGAGAACCTAGGAATGTTTTGGGGTGTTTTTTTAATGCCAGTGTTACCATTTGAGGGAGGACAGCGTGAGGGTGCTGGGTTTTTTAACTCATCTCTCTGCACTTGCTTTTCAGAGTTATCTTCCTTGGTGCCATGCCCTACCCTTGAAGTCAGTTTGAACAACAAAGAGAAGGGTAAATTTGCCTCCTCTCTCTTGCTGTTGTTAAACTAGACACCATTTCTTTGTGGTGGATTTTCAAGTGTAGGGTTGACTGTCAGACTTTTCCTATGCTGTTGCTGGGAGAAGAGATAATCGCTGTTGGTGTTCCGAAAGGAAGCAGTGACTTCATTTTATGGTGTGACACTGTGTAAGTCCTGATTTTCAGGGAAGAAGCAAATGCTGTAACCTGAATTCTGGTTCCTTGAAGATGACTGAACTTGACCTCCGGGAGACACTGGACCCTGCCCCTCTGCTCGGAGTGATTGGTGCAGGTTTCTGGCTGTGATTGCCCCTCTTGTCTGCAGAACCAGCAGAAGGCAGGACTTCAGGTGTTCTTGGGCATCTTGGGCATGGCTGTGTCCTTTCTTCCAGCTTTTTGGGAACCTGTCATGTCTAGAGGAAGAGTGAGGAGGGACAGTGCTGGCTTCATTGGCCACAGCCAGATCAGCAGGGCTTGGTTTGCTCTCGGTGACAGCCAGAATGGCTAATTGACCATCTCTGCCTGCCTTGACTTTGGAAGCTTCCAGGTGGGTGCTGTGATTTTAAATTGTACACACCCAAAAGCTCTCCAGACATGAAGCTCTCTGGGGGAAACAGTGTTAGAGCCCAGTGGCAGTGCCCAGGCGAGTCCTGGGCCCAGCTGTTGCTCTGCTCTGGTGCTTCATTGGCATCCAAAGGCACCACTATAGGTGAAAAACTTCAGGTGAAATCATGTGAAACCTTTTGATGTGTCTTTCCCCTGTCACATTCTCCGCTTTCAGATGTGTTGACGCAGCACCCAATCCTTTGCACCTCTTGCAAAACCAGCCTGTCTCTCTTGGCTTGTGCCCAGGGCTGCCTGGGCCACTTGCATGGGTTGGTGAGTGGGTTTGTTTTCCATGGGAGCAATTGTACAGCTGCAGTCTGGGAAGAGGGGTGTGTGTCCTGCTCCCATGCCGAGGGACAGCTCAGCACTTTGGTGAGGACTCAGGCTCGTGGCTTGCTTCTTCCAAGCTGTGCATGATGGTAGAAGCAAACAGACTGGTTTTGGTAGCAGCTTCTCTTCCCGTCTTCTGGGAGGAGAAGGAAGACTCAGTTACACCAAGAGCAAGCTGAAAGCTGTTGGCATTTCCTTACCTCAGTTTCGCGGTGTTCTTGAATATTTTTGGCATTTGTGAGAGGTCTTTTAAGGAATCAGCTGTCTGCCCACCTGCATATGTCTTTACCTTTGAGTCAAGTCTCTCTTTAAATTTCCCAGCCTCTCAGTTTAAGAGCTTTCCCTGTTCCCAGCGGCTGCTCTGCTTCGCTCTTGCTTGAGCTGCCTTTTGCCTTTCATCACTCTGGAGAGGTTTTGAGACCCAGTGCCAAAACTTAACCTCCATTCTTCTGGGGAGCATTCTCATTCTTTTAATGCCACCTCCCTCTTCAGGGAGTCTTTTGTAAAAAAACCCTAAACAACCCGTGGCCTTCACATGGCTGTGCTGGCTCCGTCCCTCTCCCAGGTGAGGTCTGCCCAGGTGCTCCAGAGCCTTTTAGCTGTGATGTTGGAGCTGCTCCGTGGCAGGGACTGACTTTCCCCATCATTGCAGTGAGTGGCCTGGAAATCAGGCTGTGTTTATCAGAAACAGTATTTTGGCAGTTGGGCTGTTAAAAACCCAGGTTGGGACATTTTTTTGCGACTTTGTCACAGCTGTTTATTTTCTCTCTGCCTGCCTCTCTGTTCAACATGATGCTCGGGGCTTCAGCTGTGAGCCTGGTAAGAATAGCCTTGTTTTTACAAGGGGCTTTGTTGGCTCTGCTAATGCTCTGAATGGTTGTACTCCTGGGAAAAAGGAGAGGGAGGCTGGAATCATTCCAGCTGGAAGTTGTTGTGCCTCTGCCAAAAAAACAAACAAACAGAAAAAAAAATGGAAATGAATTCCTCACCCCTGTGCAAAGAGGGAGGAGAAACAGCCCCTTAGTTCCAGAAAGGGATGAAAAAAGGAGAAAAGAGGGGGATTGGTATCTCTCTAGCTGACGAGGGAGAAGGAGAATATGATCACTGAATGCTTAGGAGCTCCCACATGCTAGGCTGCATTTTTAACATCCTGCTGTCTTTGTCATATAGCAACAAAGCTGGGGGTTTTAATTAGCCAGTGGTTGTTTTTGATATTCTAATTTCCAGTGCTGTGAAGTGACTCCTGAGGCAGGTGGCTTTGTTGCTAGTCACGTGCTCTGGTGTCACTCAAAGGTGTGATTAGATTCATTTATTGCAACTTTTTTTGCCTTTAGCTGTGGTAGTCTCTTAATTACAGGCTTGCTTTTGAGGATTTTTTTTTTTTTTTTTTTGCTTCCAGGCATCTTTGAGTCCAAAAGTCATCAGTTGTGTTCTCTGTGGAAATGCTGTCGGGTGGCCGGAGCAAGCACTGCTCAAGGACTGTGAGCAGGGACTTGGGTTGCCTTGGAAACTGTGTGCCGTGTGTATATATATGTGTGTGTGTGTGTGTTCCTCTCTGTCTGTGCACGCACATGTTTCCTTTCCTGACCTAGAGCATCAGAAATGCTCTTCAGCCTGGAAGGACTCTCCTTCCATGCGTAGGTTCCTTGAGAGGCCTCTCACTGCTGGTGCAGAGCACTGACCCCTCTCAGCCAGGGCGGTTGCTCAGGCAGTCTTCCCCCACGGGCTCACCTGGTACTCTCCTCATTTTGCTTCCTCTCCTCTCTCCAAGCATAGCTGCTCTTGAAGACAGGACTCATTTTTTGTTCATCTGGCACAGGAGCCTTCTTTGGAGTGTCAGGGGTGCTTTGATGGATGCCAGGATGCCTTTGCTGTGATATTTTATCTCTCTGTTCTTCTCCCACTTCTTGTCTTCCTTCGTCTGCCTCTTTCCATGTGTGCAGTCTCTCGCCTCCCTTCTCCAGAGCTTGGCAAGGTGCTCCAGTCTGGAGCCTGCCTGGCCACCCCAGCTCACTCTGGCCATGCCTGGGGGCGCTCCACTGCTGAGCTCCCCTATGTCGGAATTCCTGAGTACAGACATGGTTGTCTTTGGGAGACAGCTCTGGATTTCTTCACCTCATGGTTTTTCCCACAAGCTCTCCAGTGCTTTTCCTGGAGCAGGGGAGCAGCACTAAGTGCTGGCCGCGCCCAGCACCTGCAGGTAGTAGGGGTGCTGGCGGTGGGGTGGGTGGATGAGAGGGCTTTGCTTCATGTGCAGAAAGAGCAGGCTCTTGGTACAGGCATGGGGGTCACTTTCCAAGAGGTGACACTCAAAGCTAAGCCATCACATCAAAGGAGAGGTCAGTCCATTCCAGCTTACACCTGCTGTGGCAGCACTGCAGTTTTCCAGCAATCAGCTGTGGGGTTTTTCCACTTGAAGTCAGTGGAGGTGCCACTATTGTAAGTCCTTATGTTTTGTAAAGCAGTAACTGATTTTGCTGTGAATATGGGACTTGATGTGCTGGGGGTAGAGACCTTGAACTGATCTTTTTTCTTTCCCAATAGTCCATATTGACCTTTGGTTACCAGAAATGGGTGAACAGCAAGGTAAGGTAGATTGTTCTGATGAGGGTTTCTTGAATTTGGAGCCTGCATCCTTTGAGGAAGCCATGGCAGTGTCTGCAGTTATGTCAGTGCATCAAACATTGAGAGCTCAGGCTGCTGCTCCCGTGAACAATGTCCCAGAGAGCGATGACATATTTTAGGTGGCACTGCTCTCCAAACTGCATCCCTTTGCATTGCATTTCTCTCCTCACTTGTCAGTCATTGAAATCACATCTACTATTTTTAGTCACCCCACTCTTCTTTTCCTGTTGGGGGTGTATATTTAGACACTTGCCAATCTCTGTCCCCTGTTTATCAGGCCCTGCTACACCTAAAATGAAAGATTTCAAACCCCCCTGTGCTTCAGAAATGCAGGAAAAAGGGGTTGTGGAGGACTCAGCTGTTTCCGAAGCTGAAGAAGCAGAAAAGGGCCATGAGCTGAGCCCATCTCTGCCGAGGCAGTGTGTGCCTCAGGAAAGGATCGAGATGTGACATGACACCTTTAATTTTCTCACTTCTGTCATCTTCAGCAAGACATGGCTGATGAAGGAGCAATAATGTCACATTTCTGTTTTTATAACCTTCTGCTGTATTAATGAGAAATTCCAAAGGCAACATCGCACCAGGTATGGTTCTTGTGAACAGCTCCTCCAGTGTTGTGTCCAAGGGCTCGGTGCCATGAAGCTGGGGTGCTTGGCTCAGCCATAGGTGCCTGGGAGGTTTCCCTGCTCTGACTCACTGTGGCCTGTGAACTTGGTTTCCAAACCTTGGACCAGACATTGTGCCCAGCCAGGCTTCTGTCCCCCACCCCCTTGCAGGAGAACTATTCCTTATCCATTCAGTACCAAGCAGGGGTAGCAGGAAACCAGCCATTTTCATCACATCCTCAGCAAGACCTGAAATTCCAAAGAAAATCCACACAGACTGAATTAGGACTTTTCCCCACCCCTCAGGCTACTTTCAAGCCTCCTCTACCCCATGGTCTGTATCATCCCTCCATCCTTTCCCATCTGGGTATTTGCTGCCTGTGCTCTGTTCCTGTGCTGGCCTCATGAGCCGGCAGGGCACTGAGTCATAGTGAAGAGCCTGTTTTATCCAAGGAAAGGAATTCCTTTTTATATTCCAATATCCTGTCTGCTGCCGGGTGCTGGGTTGAGTGTCTGAAAGCAATCATGCCTGCAAACTGGAGCAGAGTCAGCATGTCTGGTAGCTCAGGCTTGTGCGTGGAGCTGCCTCTGACTCTTCCCAGCGGAATGAAGGATTAGCAGGACAATGCCAGGCAAAAAACCAAGATGTGCAGGTGCTCTTTGTGACAGGTGGATGCTTTTTCCCCCACTGCCCATGCAGAAGAAGAGTGAGCTGTGGCTTCCCCTTGGGTTGCAGAGCGTAAGGAACTCCACCCACTCCCTCTTCTGAAATTGTCCCCTGGAAAGGGAGCTGGCCCAGCCCTTTCTGTGGGGTCAGCAAAGTGGCAGTGCCAAGAACAATGGAGCAAAGAAAGGATCAGTGCGTGGAGTGGCAGTGTTTCCCTGCCCTGAGATGCAGCGGGATACTCTGCAGAGCAGGGGATCTGTCTGTGCGTCCTCCCCACATGCACACCTGTAGTGCCTGGGCCATGGACATGGTGCCCTTCTGCCACGGCTGTCGCTTTTCCTTCCGTTCATTCATGGAGAAGCAAATGAATGTTTGTCCTCTGCGCAGCCCAGGGAGGGGAGGGAGGGCCTTATGTTCATTTTTGTGTAAAATATGTCCAGCTCTTGGAATATTGTGTTTAAAACAACGAAAAGAGGAAAGCCCTCTTAGCTGAAATACCTGTCCCTGCCTCTGCCCAGGGATGGTTTTGACCCCAACCTTTCCCGTTCCTCTTGACCAAAAAAACCCTAGGCTTGATCAAGGCCAAAAATTATTAGGATGGCTTGTTGCAAGCGGTGTGTCTGGTTAATGAATTCTCTGGAATATTGTTAAACATCTGGTGAATGTACAGCATTTTCGTGTGTTAACATTTTGATTTTTTGTCCTTTGGAAATGCACGTCTTTAAAGGCATGAACTACTCTTCAGGAAAACCCTGCTGCCAAGTCTGATTCTCTCCTTGCTGGGGAGCTGGGTGTTCCTTTGGCAGGAAGAGATGGAAATCAGTTGTGATGGATTTTCTGGTTTTTAGAGTACCCTGTTTGTAAATAATTCTACTGCAGGGAGTGGGGGTCCTGTGGGAAAGGAGGTGTGTAGCGGCATGAGCAGGGCAGCAGCCTGTGGAATGAGCTGCTTGGATTTTTCCAGGCTGGTGAAAATGGGTTGTCCTGGGTTAGAGCTGTTAGGGAAGGTCGTGCACTGCTCCATCCATGGGCTCTCAGCACTTGGGACGCCTCCAGCCCAAAGCCGAGGTGCAGACTGGCATAGCTGCTTTTAAATTGTCCTTTATTCAGAGTGATAAAGGCTGGTGGCCTTTTCATCTGCTGGGCTGGGGGATGGAGACACACATTTTTAGTGTGGTTTTCCAGGTGATTTTTATGCAGTACTTTGCAGGGCTGTGCTAACTGTTCCCCTTGGCCTGGCTGGCTGCATTTTTAACCTCACTGCCTAAATTTCTTCTCCATCAGAAAGGTTGCTGTTGATTTTTTTCTTTCCTCCCTCAGAATTTGAGGGTTTGTTTGGGGTTTTTCCCTGAGTGTTTAATAACTTCTTCCAGAACAAAGCTCTACTTTGTTTCTCCCACCTTCTCCCAAAACGCAAAGCTCGGGCATTTTTCCTGAAGCCAGAAATGTTTTGTAGGGAGCAGAACTCACCTTTGGCAGTGAGAGGTGGGATGTCTCGCAGTGTCTTTGGTCATGCAAAGAAGGCAGAGCTGCCCTAGCAAGTAGCAAACCGCTGAGGGCTTATTTCCCCCTCCCTGCCATTCTTCAAACGCAGCTTTTCTTTTAGTGGGAGTTTTTTGTTGCCCTTTGAGTTGCTGTGTCCTTACGAACCCTCTCTCCCAGCCCTCCACGGAGTTAGCACTCGCAGCCCGCCGCGGGAGCGCGCAGTGCATTAACCGTCACAGCAACCCGGCACCTTTCGGATATGGTTCACTTGCAGAGCATTGAACATTTTCTCAGCCTTGCTTCAGTGTCAGGAGATCTTTTCCTTCCTCTTCACCCCCACTGCCTGCACTCTTTCTGTGATGACAAGTATCTGGGGAAAGCTGTTTTTGTGAAACACTTGACATCCAGCATGACTTTCTTGTCCTAGCGGTTCATGTCAGAGAGCCTTTAAACTTCCTCTAGTAATGTGAATTTTTTGGTGTTTTTTTCTGTTCTTTGTGGCTTGTCAGAGTTGCTGCCCATTGTCTGCTGAAGAAGAGGAAAAATGTGATATTTTTCAGCTTGCTCATCCCTTTATTTGCTGGAGGAGCAGCAGCAAACTGATTACAGTGATCCTTCAGTGCAGAGAGCTGGCTGTGAATAGAGGTGCTGTGGGTCTTTCAGCAGCTGAGATGAAGGAGAAATAAATCTAGATTAATTTCTCCTAGAGGTGTGCTGAAATTGTAGCTCCCCCAAAGCAATTTGGTCTTGGCAGTTACCAGGCTGAATGTGGCTAGGAATAAAAAAGTCGGTATCTGGAGGAGTCCCCGTTGGCTGGGAGTGGAGCAGGTAGGAGAGGGGCTGCAGGCTCCTGGCTCTGCCCGTTCTGCACCTCTGTGGAGCTCAGGTGCAGGGGAGGAGCAGGGCCCCTGGCAGGGTCCCCACGAGTGCCTCAGTGATGCTGGGGTGTCCTAGTCTGGGACAGCAATGATGCCTCCACGCCTGACACTGAGCTGCTGCTCTCGCAAGGGCTGCTCCAAGGTAGGGAAAGGGGAAGGAGGTGTTTGCTGCCAGCTCAGCTGGGCAGAGCTGGTCTGATGCCACCAGAGGCCTCTCCTGTTGGGGCTTCAGCAGCGGCACCACCCTGTGGGTCTTGGCCATGTTACTCTGGAGAAATGTCTCTTCGTGTAAGAAGTGATGAACCTTGGAAATGAGAGGCTGATGTTTGCTTTTCAGTCTGTTCCTCCCGTTCGTACCAGTCTCTCAGTAGCTGTGGAGAGAGTGTGTGTCTAACCAAACACATCCAATCACAAACTGCACAGAGGGAGTTAATCTGCAAGAGCCCTCCCTGGTGCCTCTCTCCCCTGCCTGCCTGCTCAGCTGAGGGCAGCTTTCAGCTCTTCTGTGTGGAAACTGGGGCATCTCTGAACCAGCTTCTTTCATCTGCTTCTGAAAGGCCTTACATCCTCCTGCTTAACATTTTGAAGGGTTATTTTGGTAGCAAAAACAAGAGCATCATAGGTTGGGATGAGCTGTCTCCAGGAGGTAACCCTGTCTTTGCACTGCCCTCTGTTTTCAGGGCCATAACAAGGTGAGCTGGCTCCTGTATAGATTGGGCAGCACTCTGAAAAGGTCGGGTTATCTTTTCTTTTGATGCTCTGTCCATCAAAAAGATGTGCTGGAATGTGCTTGAGAATGAAGTTGAGATCAGTGCATCTGTTTGTGTCAGCTCACCCCAGCAGGGCCAGGAGGTGCCTCTCTGGGACCAGTAATTCCCACCACAAAAATTTCTCATGAGAAATTCTGCCAAGAGTGGCAGCATTTCAACAAAAATTTTTGACCATAGATACATAAATGCTGTTGCATTCAATAGCCAGGAACTTTTAGTTCCTGATTTTATTTTTTTTGGTCAATCTTTATTGCCCACTGAAACAAAGCTTGTCTTCGTTTTGAACAATTGGTGGGAAGCTGATTATACATCTGTGTATGTTCACACACACACAAATGCATTTTTTTTTCAATACATATAAACATATATGTATATAATGTATATATTTTCTATATATGTGTATCTGGGGTAAGGGAGGCAAAACGCACAAGAAGTGTTTTACTGTTGCCGGGTGGGAAGTAGCTTTGCAGGGCAGTGCCTGCCCTGTTGGTTGCACAGCACGAAGCCTTTGGATGAAGCAGCAGGTTTCCTGGTGCCCGGGAGCAGCAGCTGACGGCGCTGTCATTCCTGTTTGCAGGAGGAGCCGGTCCCCGCGGCGCAGGGCCGCAGGTCGTCGCTCAGCGGCGTGTGCTACCTGACCATGGGCCTCCTCGTGCTGCTGCTGGGCCTGGTCTTTGCATCGATGTACGTGTACAGATACTTCTTCATCACCCAGGTAGGAGGGACTAGGGAAGCGCTTCCAGCTCATCAGCCCGAGCAGCCAGACCACCTTTGACAGAGGTGGTGCTGGTTTTTGTTGCCCTGCACTGTGGTAACTCAGGAGCTAGGTTGCTGGGCACTGCAGATGAGGCATTTCTTAAGTGGTAGGCTCAGGCTGACCTCCATCCCCAGTGCCAGCAAGGTCCTTCCAGAAACTCTCCCCTTCCCTTATGGCTTTGGTTTACTTTCTTTCTAACTCCATAAAAATATCCTGCCAGTTCTACCTTTTAAATCCCACATCACTGCTGTGTGGGGTACCACAGTCTGAAAACATGTCTTGTGAGGGGAGAACAAGCCTGGAGAGAACAGCGGGGGACAGGCAAGGGAACAGCTTTTTGCAGTAGGTTTTGTAGGCTCTAGCATAGAAAAACTCTGTAGGTGTAACAAAAATAAGTGCTGCTATTAATAAAGCAAGCAGAGAAGTAAAAAGTAAGTGGGAGATCATACAGAAAGTGAGCCCTCAGCCTCCATTAAATTCAACACCTTTTCTTCCATGTAGTCTTTGCAAAGCCTGGCCTGGCCCGGCCAAGGCACTGGGCTGGCAGCACTGGGGAGGGTCAGAACACTGGGAATGAGACAAGCCAGAGCTGCTTTTTAAGGAGGAAACTGCTGAGCTCTGGCTTGCTGAGTGTTTAGCCAAGAAACCCCAGAGCATTGATTTGCACTGGAGCCCTTGTTGTGCTGTGGAGTGGCTATTAGTGAATGAGTTCTCCCAGGACCACTGCTGCCTTCATCTCTGCAGCCAGCACTTATCCACTCAGCAGAAGAGTCTTTTTATGTACTCTGTTTCTCCATAAATTTCCTTGCTGTCAAATTAATTTGAAGTCTTTGTCTCAAGAATCATCAGTGCTTTATTACCTGCTCTCATTTACATCTGATCTGGGAATGCTGTGACAGCCCCAAGGCTGCTCCCCCCTCACACACATTCCTGTCCCAGTGTGAGGGTACCTGTCACAGGGCTTTTGGTGGAGGCACTTCCCTAGGAGAAGAAGCCCTGGCCCTGAGGGAAGGTTATCAAGCCAGCTGTGGACAGTGTTCAGTCCATCACCCAGTCAGTAACGTGCTCTTGGCACATGCTGAATGGCTCTGAGAGATGCCCTCTGGTCCCTTTGGGGCCACCTGGCCACCCCAACTGCTGCCTGTGATACCAAGACGCAGCTTATATCCAGTCATGGCAAAGCCCATGCACCCCAGTCAGAGATGCTCTGGAGAGCACGGCAATGGGACCTTCGTGTCTCAGTCTCCCATGGCTGCAGTTTGTCCCTGTGATCCTTATCCTCTAACCTGATTGCTCACCCTGCATTAGCTTTTTTGCCCGTACCTTGTGCTTCTGGAGAATCACCCAGTCATAGAATGGCTTGGGTTGGAAGTGACCTCAAAGACCATCTTGTTCCACCTGCCCTGGTGTGGGCAGGGACACCTTCCAGGTTGCTCAGAGAGCAGCAGCTCCTGTTTTGCTGTGAGGTGAATCCACTTTGTTTTGCTGCATTTGCCACTCCAAGCTACAAGGGCCTCTAGAAATGATGCTCTGCTCAGCCCAAGCTTCTATGCCTCCTGTAGAAAAATGCAGTAACTGGAAGCCGTGGCTATGGAGGGATGTGAACAGCCTGGTTTAGGAAATTTAAGAGCTTGCAGGCAGTCAGTTTGCCTTTCTGGATTACTCCTCATGAAACCCCGCAGGGAATTCTTTATTCCCTTTGGACCTGGCTAGCATGTAGTGAGACATGGTCATTTCACAAGGGTAGTTTCATCAAGAATGTTTTCTGGTAAAAAGATTGATCTTGAAATACCTTAAAGTGTCTGATGAATGTTTTACCCAGTATGGGTACGTTCCTGCCCGTGTTTGCAGTAGCTGCTAGTGGTGTGTGTGGTGTCCCCCTGCCCGGATCTGTCCCCACAGCTGCCCCGTGAGAGCGTGTTCCACTGCGGTGTGCTGTACGAAGACTCGCTGTACTCGCCCTTCAGAGGGCAGCTGGAGCTGCACGAAGATGTCAAGATTTACATTGAAGAGAACTACGAGCAAATCAATGTCCCAGTGCCCCAGTTTGGAGGGAGCGACCCTGCGGACATCATCCACGATTTCCAGCGAGTAAGGAGCTCCTGGGGCCTTCAGGGGCGTAGCATGGGGCTGAGCTGGGTGCACCAGCTCCCTGTTCATGGCCTGGCGCTGTCACTGTTGTCACATACATCCATGATGGTCTTATTACTGAGCTGTCCTCCTGCTCAAGATCCTCTCTGGGTTTTTCCAACCTGTTCTCCTTGCTTGGTAGGGAGGTTTGTTTAACGCAGTTTCCTGTCTTCCCTGAATTCCCTCTTTTCACCCATTTTCGCAGTCACGTTTCGTTGCAAAGGGTTCAGTTGCGTAATTTCTGTGCTTGGAATGCAGGGTCTGACAGCGTATCACGACATAACTCTGGATAAGTGCTACGTCATCGAGCTGAACACCACCATCGTGATGCCTCCTCGCAACCTGTGGGAGCTGCTGGTCAACGTGAAGGTACAGCTGCAGTCCTGCTTGTTCTGAATGGCTTCCTTGAGTTGACTCCTGGGTGCCAGCTGGCAGCTCCTGGGAAGTCAAAACTGCTGTGTCTGGGGAAGTGAGCCTTGGCCCTGAGTCTTCCTGTAGAGTGAAGGCTTCAGCAGGTTTAGCTGAAATACTGATTTTTGCAGACAGCACAGTAACGCTGGCATGATGATCAGCCTGACCAGGGAGACACAGAGAAGCAGCAGATTCCTTCTCAGTGCTGTTTACTGATTGTAGGAATCAAGGGGAAAAAAAGAAAAAAATCCTTCCTTGCACTCTTGCTGTGGTTTCCACTGTGGTTTGCCAATTGCAGGGCTCTCAGTGTCCCCTGGGGAGGAACAGGCCTTCAGCATTCACCTTTTTGGGGACGAATCTGCTGCCCTCCCTGCTGTGCTGCAGCACCAGGCTTGGGCTCATGCAGTTGTGCTCACAGCCAGCATTAATTGGGTTTAGTACCAGCGGTTTTGTTCAGTTCAAAAGCCTGTGCTGCTGAAAGCAGCCATCTTAAAATAGAATACTACTTAATCTTCACAGCAGGAAAAAAGCACAGGATTTTTCAGACTGCAAAAGGTACATATCTGTCTCAGTCTTCTGCAGGTAAATCAAGGCACTGAGCGTTGGTCTTTTATCACTCCTTTTTTCACTCTCGTCTGTTTAAAAGAAAGGGGGGAAAAAGACAATCTAATTCTTACTCTTTCTTAAATTCTCCTTGCTTGCTTTCTGCTGTGTGCAGTGTGATGAACTTTGCAGCAGTTAGGCTCAGAGGCAAACAGTTATGCCTGAAGAGCTGCCTGATCTCTAGTCCCTGTCAAATTCCCAGTTTGTTTTCTAGCAGTCTTCACAATTTCATGCACTGTGACTGTCTGGCAAATGTGCTGGGAACCCTGCTGGGGTACAACACACATTTACTTACAACTCACTCCAGACCTGTCACAGCTTCTGACTGTGGCAGGTGACCAGTCCCTGGGGCAGAGGGAAATGGAAAAGGCAGGGCTGCACAAGCTGAGAGAAAACAACTGAGAGATTGGGAATGCTGATCACATCCTAAAGTAACAGATATGAACTCATGGTCAGTGAAAATGATGCATTGTCATTGAATTTAAAAAGGGGATAACAATACAATTAAAGTGGTCTTATGTGCTTGAAGAGCCCAAAGCAGGTGTGGGTTTAAATAACCTCCTGATTATTGAGATGGGTGTCCAGCAGTGTTCAGTCTGTCTGTGCAGGCTTTAACCTGTGCCTTAGAGACATTGTTTTAAAGTGGTTAGCATGGTTTTGGGCTCAGAAAAGGTTTTTCACCGTGAGGACAGTGAAGTAGTGGAACAGGGTGCCCAGGGAGGTAGTGCTGCCTCCTTGCAATTCTTGAAGGTTTTCAAGACCAGATGGGATAAAGCCCTGAGGTCCCTCCCTAGCCGAATTAGCTGTGATCCTGTGCGCCTGTGATCTTCATGGCCACATTTGGGGGGGCCTTGCTGGTCAGGGAGAAAGCTCAAGTTTCTTCCTGCTGCAGGGAGGATCTTTATGACCTTATGACTTGCCCCACTACTCAAAAGTGCTGCTTTTTGGATGCTGGGTGAGTTTTGTTGGTCCTTGGACCAGGAGACTTTTGCCTTCTCTGCATCTCTGAATGCAGTCAAGTCCCTAATGAATGAGACTGATTTCCAGCAGAAAGTTTCGTTTTGGAGCTGTTCACTGACTGCAGTCCTGTTTCTAGAATCAAATCACAGTCCAGCAAATAACATGAGTGGTTTGCTCCAGCAGACTGGGGCAGCACAAGGAGTTGTTGAACCTCCTTTGCTCTTTCCTCCCGGGCAGCTTGGTGCCAGGGTGCCCCTTTGCAGAGTGGCTGCCACATGCCCTGTGCCCACTTCTTTCAGGCTTTATTCTGTACAGGTGTGACAGTTCAGTGAACAGGCCTACATCAGGGTCTGACATAAAAGGATGGAGGGATGCTCCCCCTGTGAAGCAGCAGGAGATTGGAGGTGACCCGGTTAAATGATGGACAATCCACATCTCTTGCAGAACACAAGATGCTCAGAGCTTTAGCTTGCTGAAAGTTCTCGGCAGAGACTTGAAGGTATTGTCCTTGCTGTACAGTCCTGCAGTGGAGGAGTGGTGATTCCCCCTTCACCTGCCACAGCTATTTAAATCTGAGACAGTGAAGAAACTGGATTGTGAGCTCATGTCTGTCCCTCTGAGTCCTCTCACCAGGCCAAGGGTACAGCAAATCCTGAGCCCCAGCCCTGGCTGTTACTGTGACAGCCCCTGCCAGTAACTGCACGTATCTCATGGCCTCCCCTGTGTTCTCCCCCCGAGAATCAATAATGGAATTTCTTTCAGAACTGTTGAGTTAGTGCAGTACAAACTGGCACTAATTGTCTAATCCTGCAGCGTTAGAGGACAGCCCTATTGATCCACCTGGCTGTGCCAGACCAGCAGCACGGCGCTGAGTTAAGGTAGTGTGCTTCCAGGTATGTCTCTGTGGAGATAACCGGTCCTGGGAAACAGAAGAGGTGATATTTGAAATGATGCTGCTATTGCTTGCTTTTCACCTTGATTGTGCTTACCTTAGCCCCAGAGTCTGACACTTGTTTTATTTCTTTGACTCTTCGTAAGGAAAAAGGACCAGAGGTGATTCTTTGCTTCATGATCTAGTTAGCATCTACTCACAAGTGCCCCCCGACCCAAGCTGCGCTTGTTACACAGCTGTTTGTTGCTACAGTGATGTTCAAACATGAAAGATGCCCTGAGCACCTGGGAATGAGCTTGCAGAGTCTCCAGTGCTGAGCTGATCTCTTTCCTTCAGGGAAAGATGTGACCTTCATCCCTGGGGTGCACCTAGAAACCTCATTTTTAACATCCCCTGGTAGCTTTCTGCCATGACACCCCCCTCATCACCCTGGTCTTCATAGTGGCCTCCACCCCAACAGCAGGGATGTCACTGCCCCAGACGTTCCTGGGGCAATGAAAACCTGTGGAGAGCTCAGTTCTTCTCTGAATGCAGTGCTCATGGCCCATCTCTAGTCCCCATTCCTGTGGGCAGTAAGGGCAGGACATCATTGTGACTGTGCTGAATGGACCAAAGAGGAGGGGGGAATGTTGGAATCTGAGCTGGGCTGGTGGTTTGGGGTTTTGCCTTTTGAAGTAAATGTAAAATGCACATTTCAGTGGAGTTCCTGGAATTTTGCTTAAGCTTTTATTCCTCTCCAGATGGGGTTTGTTGTACTCTCAGGGTTACACTTTTGGGCATCCTGCTCTAAAATTTGGGTCAGTTTATAACAGGGTTGATCCTACACTGACTTCATCCACATTCCAGTTTTGGATCTAATCTGTTTTGTGTGCACCGTGCTAGCAGAAAGGGACAGTTTCCTGCAAGGACACATGTTAACTGGCCTCAGTAAGTGGAGCTTGAGCCTTCCAACAGTGAATGAACTTCATGCAGTTTGGCTGTCCGTGGTGCTCTGCGTGAAACAGTTGCATTTTCAGGGAGCAGATCGTAGCAGTGTTTGTGCCTTATTTTGGTGGAAACTGTGTCGTTTCAGAAAGGGACATACCTGCCTCAGACATACATCATCCAGGAGGAGATGATCGCCACGGAGCACGTCAGTGACATGGAGCAGCTGGGCTCCTTCATCTACCGCCTGTGCAGCGGCAAGGAGACGTACCGGCTGCGGCGGCGTGGCGCCCGCAGACGTGAGAGCCGCGCCTTGGCCTGCCTCACCCCCTCATCACCGCCCCGCTTTGGCTGCTCCAGCCACGCTGGCCTCTGCATGGTCAGAGAGGGGTTTCCCTTGAGGTGTTTCCCGTCCAGTTAATCTAAACCTAGCTTCAGAATGCTGCTGCAAGTGGGTGCTGACTGCCGTGTTTCTGTCATCCATCAGCCCGATAGAAACTTTCCAAAAATGGTTGTAGGAGCCAGCAATTCATTTACACGTGGGCTCCTGGGGCTGAACTAATAGCTGTGCTGTTGGGAACTGTTTGGAAAATTTCCCTAATGAAGGCACCCGACTCAGTGGCAGCTATTCAGAGCAGATTAGATCTGCAAATTGCCTTTAATTAATTAAGTTCCTAATAGTATGGAAAACATTGTGAAGAGGGAACATTGGACTGTGTAAAAATGATTCAATGGAAATCAGCAATATGTACCTTATATTCAAATGGTAACATTGCTGCAAAATACTCTTTAATACCAGTATTTGTATTAATCTGCTTTTAAGGTGTACTTAAAAGCTCACCTGAAACATGGACCTATAGTCAGCTGGGTTGGGGTCTCTGGGGAAGCTGCAGGGTGCAGAGGTCACTGTGGCTGTTGCTGATGGTGCTTTCTCAGTGGGAGCTGCACTGACATGGAGGAGCTGCTGGCACACACTGCTTGTTGCTCCCGTGGAGCCCTGGCATGGTCCTGCTTGTCATTGGGGCACCATGGGTTTGCTGTAAGGGGGGAGGACCTGCCTGGCAGAGCTGCCCAGAGCTGAGGTCCTGCATTTGAAGGGCATGGGGAAGCATTACCCAAGGAGCAGCATTACCCAAGGCTGGGGCCATAGCAGGACCAGGCACGCAGGGATACAAACAGCTGGAGACAAAGTGGCTATTTTAAGCACTTCTTTGCTGCATCCAGGGCTGTGCTCAGTACCAGCCTGTGACTTCTGCTGATTTCTTGAGGCTTTCTGGTCTCTGAGATCGCACTGAGATGCTGTCAGCTGAAACCAGCTGTTTCCAGGTAACTCCTTCAGCCCACAGCAGCTCTTACTGCAGGACTATATCCTAGAGAAGATTGTTATTCTTCCAAAGACCAGATAATGCTGCTTTCCATTAGGGCTGTGTTGTTCCTGCATTTCAGTGTTCAGAAGTTGCATCTCATCTGCTATCCTTCCCCTCCTTGCTTTGGTTCTTACAGATTATCATTTGTTGATTCACTTCTCTCCTTTCTTTAAATCACTTCTAGGTATCAGTCGACGTGAGGCTGGAAACTGTCACCGTATTCGTCACTTTGAAAACACTTTTGTGGTCGAAACTGTTATCTGCCAAAAGTCATGAAGCCACTCTCCAGATGTAACCTTCCTTGGCTTTGCTTGCACACACATGCACACACATGCTCTCAGCCCTCTCTTTAGACATGGTAATCTGGCTACTTTTTATACTCCCCCCAGCTTGTGCAGCTCTAACCTCTGGGGTCCTTTGTGGCCTTTTCTTCCCTGCTACCTACCCAAGACATTTGCTGGGCTTAAATTTACACAGTGGTCAAAGATAACCTGGGGGTAGATGCAGCTTCTTCCACACCACAGGATGGAAATCTCTTTTGGGAGCAGGTTTGGGTAGAAGGGATGGCTGAGAAATAGGAAGGCTGGAAATAGGTGCTCTTTTCCTGGCTGAGCAATTTCAGGCTGGGATATTGCTCTGAGGCTGCCCTGGCACTGGGAAAGAGGGTGTATGCAGAAGAGGAGGATTTCCATTTTGGTGCTGATGTAATGACCTAAACCCGGTGCACTTAGGATAGGAATAGTTGTGAGGCTGCAGACAGGGCAATTTGGAGAGCTCAGCAGAGGGAAGGTTTCTGCCCAAACCATGCCGTGGTGGTCCCATTTTGCTGTGTGTTGTCCTGTTGAAGACCAGATTTGCAAACATTGAAAGCAACTACTGTGTGCTGTTTTTGTGACCTGCTCCTTCGGAATGTGACATGGCTCAGCTGAGAGTGCAAGGGCTCCTGGGGGGTGTCCAGGGCGGGCAGGACGACAGGGCAAGGGGCAGTGAGGTGGGTGGGGGATGACATGAGTGACACAGCATGTCCCTGCTCTCCAGCCACAAAAGCAGAGGGTGAAGTGCACGGCTCTGTAGCCCTTTCTCTAACACGCAGTTGCAGCTGCTGGATCCTGGGCAGATTTGCTGTCACACTGCCTGAGTAAATAGAGATGTGTCTTTGATGCAAGATTCTCAAGCCCCACTGATGGACCGTCTGTAGGCTGTGGCTGCAGGTGGAGCCTCGTGTCTGTCCTGGCCAGCTCTGCTTGCCTGGGAGGATGAGTTGTGTTCACATGGATCCATCTTCCTGAGTTGTGTGTGGATGGGGAGCCATGCCTGCACACCTAGTGGTGTCAGCAGCAGAACTGGTAGTTATTGGCAAGTGAAGAAGCAGATTTTCCAAATCTTTTAACAGTGTGTATTCTTGTGTAACTCCTCCAGTGAAAGCTGTTTTGATAGTAATCACTGTAATCCAGCTGTGTATCACGTTGTCTGCAGGCACCACTGTGGTACAGATACTGATACAAGGCAAGATCCAGCTGATCAATATACTGCAGAGAAATTGTTTGAACAAAACTGCATTTCTATTGATCATCAGACAGAAGAATTGCAGAGTAATTAAATATTCTTCCCTCTGTTCCATATAGTTAAAACTAATTAGGTTCTTGAAATGCAGGCAGTTTTTTGGCTTGAAAGAATGGGGTGAGTTTCAACTTGGCACATTCTTGTTAATTGGTTTCCAGCAAATCTGGACTTGTTCACCATCTGTTGAAATGAGCTTGTTGTTTTGGAAGAGGAAGGATAAAGTAAATGCAGGTACAGTCATTAACTCAGCAGAGCCAAAATGCAAAATTAATATCTTTTAAACTTTTGAGTGTTAATTCTATGAGTTAATTATGTGAAAACAAATCAGGATCTCAGGCTGGTCATGTAATACAATAGGAATTAGTGTGTCCTTAGAGGCTGAGTATTTATTATTTTATATAAACATAGTCAGCTATAAACATTAATTTCTATCAAGTAGAGGAGGACACTTGGGTTTCATTCTGCTTTAAGCTTGATGTAAAATGAAGAATTACCAGGGGTTGGTATGGAAAGTTTCCCACTGCCAGATGGATATTTACTTTTCTAGCATCATGTTTTCCCAGCAATAACTTGCTACTAGCCCCAGCCGTTAATTGCCAAGAGGATGACAAGAAGTGGATTAAAGAATTGGTTCACTTAATGGAAGTAACTGGTAAATTTAAGCCCTGCGTTTCTCTTCATTTCTAGAAGCCTAAGGCTGCACTCAGGTGAGCATACAGGCCTCTTCCCCTCCCCTCTGGTTCTGCATGATTTAACTGGTCATTGGATATGCTAACTGTGCAATCCCGCAGCTGTAAGGACAAACCTTGGTTCTTTAGGGTGAACTAATGTGGTCACTGTTCCATAGGATGAGAATGCAGTTGTCTAGAAAGAAAACATAAGATGCTTTGTATATTTTGTCTGGTGGGAATCTTACTTCTTAGGAAAACCCATGGGTTAATAAAATCTTTTACCTCTGATATGTAAAGTGTGTGTTTGTTTGGAATGAGAAGCACATGGCCTCCACAAAGCTGTTGCTCATGGGAGGCAGCAGCTGGAGGGTCCAGCCCAGTGGGATCGAGGAGCTGGGCAATGGAGGATGCTGCAGTGGGGCAGCCCTTCCCCATGGTGATGGGAGAGCTCTGTGGGGATGTGGCTGACCTGCTGGGGAGCTGCCCGTGCCTGCAGGCTCTGTAGGGCTCCTTGCACATTCCTGGGAGACCCAAGGGCAGCCTGTGTGGGGAGGTTGCCCGACAGGTCTGTGAAGCAGCCAGATCCCTGTGCTGCTTGGGTGGCTAGTGGGCATTGGATCTTTGTGCTCAGCCTTGCTCCTTCAGCTGCTGGATTTCTACACAGAAATGTGTCCAGTGTGACCTAAGCCTGCAGTCGCCTTCTAGCTGGCACTGCAGGGCTGGTCTTTGGGGTTTTTCCTTTCCACACTGCACATAGCCATGGGGGTCCCTTAGTGCCCTCCCGAGCTTTCTCCTCTTGTTTCATCCTTCAGGTAGGGAGGCGTCAGAATATTTTTCCTGAACTTGACTGTTCCTCTTTCCACAATTAGTCTCTGATCAATCAGGGAGGAAGTTCATGTTTTGTTTGTTACAGTCATTTTTGCTGCATTTTGCATTTAACTCTTCAGTATATGGGTGCTCTTTCCATCATTGGGGTTCTGAAGGGAGCTGCATCTTACAGTAACTGTGTTTGCCAAAGCCTCTTCTCCCAGACTGGCCCAGCCAGCTCTGCCTGACAGCCCTCTTCTTCCATCAGCTCTGGGCTGAAGAAGGAACTCTGCACCACTCTGTGGGAAACCTGAGGCTTTCAGACACACCTTTTGAAGGCTGAAATGCTGATATTAAGAGTGTGATAGATGCATTACAGTAAATCTAGTTAGCATTGAGTCAGCGAACTGAGACTTGTCCACTACAAAGAAAACTAGCTTGTGTTGTGAAACTTTGTGTTTTAAAAATTTCCCTCTTGGTTCAGTTTTTCATTTTCTGAGGCTGTATTTGTTGCCCCTTGCTTTTAGGATAGGTCAGTTCTACTTTGTAATCTTGCTCACACTGTGGCAGACGGCTGCTTTATTTGATTGAACAGTGGCACATATAAAAGCTTGGCAATAAAACCTGCTTTAGGAAGACTGGCAGAGATGCAGTTGAAACCCTAAATTATGGGTCACTGTGATAATGGCTGGCATCTAATATAATTTACTTTCTAATGCTTGCATTTGCAGCATGGCTCAGGCAGTTGTTTAGCTCTGCCAGACAGTGCACAAAGTCAAAGTTGGTCTAACTCTGGGAGCATCCACTTCCAAGCTCTGGTTTGTTTGTTTGGTTTTTTTTAAGTACTGGAAACCTATTACCTTAGCAGTTGAGGGGAGGTACCTCAGTGTCTCCTCTAAAACATAAATGAATTTTTTATTTGTTACAAGCTCTCTGCAGTTGCATTTTCAGTCCAGTCCCATCCCATGATGTGCAGCCCTTTGGGATCTCTGCAGCCTTCAGGCAAGGAGTGTTCAGGCCATGATGGACCACATAGGTGCTCCAGAAAGGAGAATGAAGGATCTGGTTTTCCATCATCACGATGGGGAGCCCATTTTTGGTGGGGGGAGTGGCTGCATCCTGTTCACGTGTCACATGTGCTTCTGGGCAGGCAGCAACTTCCAGATGTCCCTGCTGGAAACTGGGTCCAGCCCAACGTGAACAGCTCTCTAGTATATTATGCTGATGCCAAGCTAATGAAAGCCTGTTCCCGCTCCTATACGTACTTATGTGTGTGCCTTAGGATGTGCAAGTTGTTCCCAAAGCATTGTGCTGCTATCATTCCAAATTCTACCCGGAATGTTGTAAGAACAAGTATTGTGGATGCTGTCACATCTTCCCAGAGGAAAAAAGGCATGTTTGGACAGGTATATGATCAACAAAAATAGCTTCCCAGGTCTCAGGTAAATTCCTGTTTCTTGCTCTTTTGGCAAGTACAATTTGTGATGTCCCAGTGAAATCATTGAGGTGCTGCAGCTCCATCGCAGGGCATGTTTTCTGGATTAAATGAACGAAAAGCAGAGTGTGAGGGAACAGAGTCTCTAATACATATGAGTTGAGCTTTAGTGAGTATTTCCAGCTAAAAAAAAAAAAATAGCATAAAAAGGGGTGGAGGCAGCTAAACTTCCTATGTTAAGCTAAAGCATTTGTTTTAACATTTCAGTAATTAAATGATTATTTCTTGTTTCAAAACACTTATTATCCAAAAATGCTGAATTAAAATGATAATGTGAATAAATGAAACACTGTTCATTTTGTGTTAAAAGAAACATTTATGTTGACCAAAATGTCTACAGAGCAGTGTCCAGCCTTTATTGCCAGCAGGGCCCTATGAGACTGAGAAGGGAACTGGAGCTTGAAGCAACATTTGGACCATCCAACTTGTCATACTTAATTTAGGAGTCTTTGTTTCTGGAGAGTAAGGACATCTCCAGAGGATGCCTTTGACTGCTCATTTTAAGAGTTCCTGCATACCTGAGTCTCTATAGTTAGACAATGTGAACACCCTTGTGTATCAGATACTTTTAATGGGTGGCATTTAACACAAGACTGACTTTAGGACAGGGTGACACTGGCTGTTGCTTTTCCTGGCTGCTGTGTACATGATGCCTTGCTGTGCTTCTCCGCCTGAGGACTAGACCTGGTTCCTCAGGAGCACAGCTGGCTCTGACTTGCTGTGTCTGCAGGTGAGGAGGTGAGTGCTGAGCAGAAATGGGTGTCTGTGTATGGCTGCTGCTTTTGGTCTCTATTGTATGAAAGGAAAAATCTCTTGATTTAGGTTGGAGTTGCTTCCACAGCATTTCCAGCTGATCACTGTGACTTTTCCCATCCTCATCATCTCCTTTCGTATATTTTTCCCTTTTCCATGGCGTCCTTACAGCTCACAGGTGGGTCTCACACGGCAGAGCTTTCCCCACAGGCCCCAGTTCAGGGGAAGATCCGGAGCAGACCCAAGTGGTGCAGCACATCCCAGAGCCTCAGGTCCTGAGCCCGTCTGTCACTGGCTGTGACTAATGTCCTGCTGGAGGCAGCAGAAGGATGCTGCAGAGGTGGTAAAATGTGCAAGGCAGCCTTGGCACTGGGACTGATTGTACAGGCTTGGGCACCTCTTGTGTTGGCAGGTCACGTCAGAGGATGGGCTGGAGCTGGTGCATCGGGCAGGAGGAGCACAGGGGCTGCTCATCAATTACCAGTACTTTAACTCCTTCTCTCTTATTAAAATCTTAGAAGAAGTGGGTGGGCTGAAGAATCAAGAATCAGCTGTTTCCTTAAGTTTGCTGAGAAAATTTGCTCTGGGAATATTATTATTCATGCTGAATATGGAAGGTGTTTGTGCCAGCTCTAATTAACTGTTCTCACTAGCACAAAGATGTTCTCCAGTAAAAGCCAGTGTGTTACTCTATTCATTTGGATTAATTAATGTAAAAAGGCCAAGTATGTAATTTTGTACTTGAACTTTTAGATCTGTATTTGAATTGAAATCACGTTATGCAATGATTGAATATTCTCCTGGTCTGACTGGGGAAAGAAGTTTCCAAAAAGAAGACAACTTTATGTTGAAGAAAACCTCTTAAAACAAAATCTGTCTTCGTTTCAAGAGATTTCTCTAGAATGTCATTCTGTTCCCCCAGTTGTTACTCATGGAGTAGCTTGTTCTCCATGATGTAACAGGAAAGGCTTTGGATCAGGCCCCATCTAAATTCTCCCCCTTTTCAGATGGTCATTATGTGGTTGTCACTGCTAGAACAATACTCAATCCCCTAAGTCATTCTCCCTTCTCCAAAAATTGTTGCAAGTATAACTCAAAGAAGCAGCTATAAGATGACTTGCTCAGATGCTGTGGATACCCAGAGTTGCCATCTGGAAATGCCGCAGTGTCAGCAGTGTTGTCCGAGCAATACCTTCTGCAGAGGTTTTGGGAGGTGCAGCCTGTCCCTGGCCCTTGGGTACTTTCTCCTGCAGTGTGGCTGTGTCTGGCGGAACTGAGGAGGCCTGGGAAGCGTGTGTGGGCAAGTGGGCAGTGGCTTTGCAATGCACATCACAAAGAAATTTGGCAAGCTGGATTTGAGAAATGGAGGGTTCACAGCTCAGTGGTTTTGAATGTACAGGAGCCTTTGTGACAATTAAATCAGCAGCACCATGTTAATGGTCTCTATGGGGGTGTGTAGGAAAATACAGGCCGATTGAGTTACCCCTTAGAGAAAGGCTTGGACCTGACACAGCTGTGGGTTTGGGTTTTAAGGGCTGAGAGTAGTAACTTGAGGCAGCATTTTATGACTTGGCTGAGTTCAGCTTGGTCTCCAAATGGACTGATCATTTTGTAGGTCAAATATTTGGGAGCAGCCTAGTAAACTGTTGTATTGTTTTTATACAAGCTAAGAATAAACACTGGAGGTCACTGCATAAACATCCAGGAAAAAAAAAAAACAAACCCAGGATGGAATAAACCATGCACAGACACCCACATTTATAGGCTGGATTTGCACGGCCATCTGCAGCCCCAGCTCCTAAGGAGGGAAGCAGGGGAGGCTGTGTGGGTTGCCAGTCCCATGTTCCTGTCACAGGTTGTGCAGCTGATTGGTTTTGGGTTTTTAATGACTTTAGCAAGACCTTGGAGTGAGATAGGGCTGTCAGACCAGTTGTGGGGACCGGGAGCAGGAGGGCGGCTCAGTGTGTTGGGCTGGATGCTGACTCCAAACTTCAGAAAGCACTCCCCATCCCTGGTCTTCCCCAGTGCTACTGAAGACTCCCTGGATTGTAAGGAGCTTTATACATATCCCAGATGGCCCTTTGGCTGTGGCACAGTCTGCACACACTTGCCATGGGTCACACACCCTGAAGGGTTTCAGCAGCTGCCTCTGAGGCTGCCCACCGCGGTATGAGAGGCTAACTCAATCTCCTCCTTAAAAACTAACAGCACACCCAGTTATTGAGCAATGTTGGAAAAATCCCATGGCACCACACGCAGCACCTGTGGTGTGAATGTGGCAGACAATGAATGGCAAGCAATGAAGGTGGCTGGGAACAGCAAACAGGTGATTTCCCACCCCACCGCTGGCAAGACCTGTTTAAATCTGCTGTGTTTCCCTTTGTGGGCAGGGTGGTTGTGAAACTGTCCCCCAGATCAGGGTCTGGGTCAGGGTAAATGTGGTTAGCCCCTGGCAGGGACCTGTTTGGATGGCCAGGAGAATGGCAGCCATTTTGGGGCAGAATGTCGTATTTGCCTCTGTCATACTGGATGGCAATTGTTGGGAATGAGCACTGAGCCCCATCCCATGCCCCCGGGCCTTGGCTGTCTCTGTGCTACCTCCCTGGCATGCCAGCCGCAGAGACTGCCCTTAAGTAGGTCCGTATCAAGCACTTAGTTGTATTTTGGGGACAGATGCCTGTTTGAAGGGTCACAGCTGTCAGTCTACCCTCGGCTTGAGCCCAAGACTTGGGCAGGAAATGAGGGCCAATTAAGCATATTCTGTCTCCTGCCCTATTTTGGTCTCAGTTCTCCATTCAGTCAAAGACGTCCAGGTCCCTGGCATGGCAAGGAGGGGCTCCTCTCTTGGCAGCAGCAGGCTGGGGAAAAATAATTGCCTGATCAAAGTGCTTTGAGAAGCGTTTTGCTGTATTTGGAAAGGAGGTGCTTAGAACTGACACTGATCCCCCTCTCCAAGAAAAATGAATGCTGCAGAAGTACAGACAGTTGCAATGTAGCTCGAGCCCCTCTGAAGCATGAAGCAGGTTTGCAATAAACCTTTTGGACCATTTCTTTCCGTGCTTTATAACAGCTTTAAAAAGAAGTTTCAGTTAAGATGTCATGGATGGAAATGCTCGCTCTTTCTCCCTGACTCAGTATTTTAGTGTTAGCCCATGAAATGCGTGAGCCAACAAGCAAACTCAAACCGAGTTGCCTTTACAACAGCAGCTACCAAATATCAAATGGTTGGTTGAAATGTTAAGTGGGGAGAGGAAAGCATGACAGTTCTCTAATAAGGTTTGCAAAGGAAATGCACTTTGCTTTCATTCAGTGCTTTTGATGAAGTTGCCTAATTGCACTAAAAGGTAAATATTTGGTTTTAATCTCCTTGACAACTTGAGTTCATCTGGTGTAGCTGTTCCTGAAGTGCTGTCTCTGCCAGAGCAGTGCCTTGTGCTCACCCATACAGGGAGGTGGTGGGGCTTTACATCTTCAGTTTGCCTCTTTCCCTGGATTTTTCGTTAACAGCCACTGTTTTTACACTCTGACTGCTGGAAGGGCACCACTGTGCAGGGCTGTTTACAGGATCTGTAAAACTGATTAAGGCCTTCTAATATTTGCCCGTCTCAGTGCATTCAGTTGTGTGCTGTGACACCTGTGGGCAGGACAATCTTAGCCCCAGGCAGCTGTAGCAGGACATCCCGGCCACTGCTTACATCCATCAGTGTGGCCAAAAAGAGTGGTTTTCCAGGCAAGGAGAAGATTCTATGTCTGCTTGCCTGCTCTTGAGGCCTTGGTGACTGCTGCCAGCATGGCTCCGGGCCCAGGCAGCCAGTGGGGCAGAGAGCTGCCCAGCACCTGTGCCAGAGATTGTGTGGGGTTCCTGCTGGAATTATCATGTTGTTTTCTCGTCAGTGGACCCCCTCGCTCCGCAGGTCTCCTGGCTGTGCTGCTGCCACTCACCCCAGCTGGGCAATGGAGGTGCTGAGGGTGGCTGAGGGTGGCAACGCTGAGGGGAGGCGGGAGCAGCGGCTGGGACCTGCATGGCCTCCCTCCCCCTCACACGTGGGCTTGCTTGCACTTGTGGCCATGTCCTGGCACTCACCCAAACCCGCTGTAAGTGTCAAAAGCTTAAGCTAATATTTTAATGTCCAAACGCATGTTTTTCCCTCACAGAGGTGAAGGCCCAGAGGCAACACTTTGTCTCTGGAGCTGTGAATGTTTCTGTGCAAAATCCTCTCTGGGCACAGGGAGTGTTTAAAAGTAACACTGCTTTTCTGACCAAAATTGTTTCTGAGTTTGGCAAATGGCTTTGAGGAGAAAGAAGTAAAATATCCTTTGCTGTCCATGTTTAAAATAAACTCTCATGCTGCTGCATTGAGCCATAGTCTGCCAGCAGCTGGGAGTGCCCTCACGGTCCCCTGGGCTCCTGGGTCATTGCAAAACAGGACCCTGGGACACCTTGTGGAGGCAGAATCCTGAATGTAGTGGTGTATTAGGAAAGTATTTGAGGGTGGTGTTGGTTTTTTAAAATTTTTGGTTTTGTTTTGTTTTACAAACCAGCTGTGTGTGATGACCCACCCTTAGGGGGAAGGATGCATCTTAAGGGTGGGTTGGCACACCATGGTGGTAGGAGGGGAGGAGGAAGAGCTGAGGCTGCAGATTGCACTCAGGGATGTGTGGCACCATAAAGGGTGGCGTTGTCATGGTTTTGTCATTTCAAAAAATGTGGCAAAAGTGACTGGCATGGTTGGAGTCAACGACTGGGCAGCAGTGAGCCCTTCAGTGGAGAAAGAAAACAACAACAAAACAAACCAACAAGCAAACAAACAAAAAGGTGTCTTCTGTCACCAGGGCTTAACATGGAAAAATTTGCAAAACGATACATGATTTATCATGATTTATTCAAGAGCTATCACTGTATATACATTTTCCTGACACTTTCCCTCTGTAAGAGTTGAAGACTGGAGTTTTCCCCAGGCATGTAGCAGAGCTGTGAGTGTCACATCTTGCTGTCTCACTGCTTGTCAGTTCTCTGTGTCTGTGCCGAGGGGCTCCCTCAGCCCTCCCTTGTCTCCCACCGCCCCCTTTCCTGGCACTCATTCACCTTGGGCCCAGGGTGCTGTTGCCAAGATCTTCCAAAGGAGCCCCTTTCACAGCCAGCACCTGCCAAGGAGAGCTGCTGGCATTGCCACAGTTCTGCTTTTTATGGCATTTTTCTTTCGTCGTTTTTTAAAATTCTATCCTTCTCCTTCAGAAGTTTGGTAACAGATGTTGAAATTTGTTCCCATCTGAGGGTGTGAATAGGACCTAGGTGACAAAAACAAAGTTAAAGCATGGACACTTGCTTTTGGTGGCATCTATCAACTCCCACCTAGGGATGCAAAAGCAAATACAAAAAAAGCTCTGAAATCTTGTTTATAGTTTAAGGAGCAGCTGATACCTCCTAAAAACCTTCAGACCAGAAGGATTCTGTTGCTTTGTCTGACTTTTCTTTACTTCTCCTTTATTGTTCTTCCTAGTGAATGCTATTTGCATGAAAATGGGACCTTTCGTTTCTGAAGAGCTGATCCATCTCTGTTACTTATTCCTCATTCGGACACTGACCATTGAAGTCTGAGTCTGCCCAGAGAGTGCAATTAACTCGGATCCTCCAGACTCTAATCCTCTGGGATACTGGGCTCATTTCCACAGCACCTGACTGTGATATAGAAAAGGGTTTCTGACTTCAGGTGGATTAAGTATGCAGCAGAGGTTGAGTGAACCTCATGCTGTAATGGAGAGTGGGGTGCAGTAATACCCCAAATGTAAGTTATATCAGAGGAAGTTATACTCTTCTGACAGGAACTTCCCCAGAGTCCTCCAAGGGGCAAATGTAGCTGTTAAAGAAATGAAATTTTCATGTGTTGTTTCCAGCTGTGTTTGAAACCCCACTTTTTCCCTGGAGGCTGAGACTCCTGGAGCTGCCGGCACCTGATCTGCTGCCCCTTTGTTCCACTGGGCCACCTGCAATGCGGCTCCATGGCTGGTTTGTCACTTGCAATTGGCTTGTGGTGCTGCTGCTTCATCTTGTTTGATTTGAGAAACTTGCCTGATGGTTCTTTGTGCTGTCTTCATTAACACTCAAAACATCACGAGACTTCCAGGTGTCCTTGTGCTGACCAGCAAAGTCATTCCTTCCTCTTGGCTCCCTGACAGAATGACATTCAAGCTTTGCTGTTTTGACATTTTGTATATAACGAAGAAAATAACATTTTGTATCCTGAGCAGTTTTGCCAAAACTTGGATAAGAGAGACTGCGACCTATGTGGTTCTCTTTGCATCTTTGTTTAAAGGACATGAGGTGGGAGCTGGATTGTAAACCTATAATGTGACTAGGGAAAATGTTAGGAATAAGATTCTTGGACACATGCGGTGGAGTTCTGGAAAAACAAATGCTTCATCTAATGCAAACAAAATAGTTTTCAGTACGGGAGTCTGGCTGCTGTGTTGTTCAAGTTAAACAGTCTGACAGCCTGAAAGTTAGAATGGGTGTATTTACCCACAGGATTGGATTTTTGATTGGCAAAAAGTGGGAGAGAGATTTGGGACATCTTCTAAAGATGTTTTGTGACAAGTGTATGTGGGCATCACAAGGCAAGTGACACAGGCTAACTTGAGAGAGCAATAACCCATAATAGCATAGAGCATAAAAATTATTTGAATGGTATTTCCTAAAAATGAAATCTGGGATAAGACTCAGTGATATTGGTTTCTGCCCTGTTGTTCCAAACCAAGGCAGCATATTATTCTAGCCTCAGTATTTTGTGTTGCAAAGGAGAGGGGCATCAAAGGTCTCACTATTGCTGCTGAGTGTTGTGTTGAGCTTTGTCTTACCACTATAGCATGGAGTGGGTTACAAATGCAAATGTGTCCGGCCCATTGCTTTACCTCCTTCCGCTCCTGATAGCCTGCATGAGTTTTTTCTGAGGAATCATAAGGCAATGTGTGTTGGGTTGTGGGTTTGAATTAGGTGTAATCTGGCTCCTTCTGTATGATTTTTGCTGTGAGAGATGGGCAGAAGGGAGATGGACTAGGAATAGCCCATCTCTGCACTGGAGGCTGGGTGGGATACCACAGAGCATCTCAAAAGGACACAAACACTCCTCATCACACAGCAGGGTCCTACTCCAAGGTCTTTGTGCAGTCGCAGGCAGGAGCAGCAGCAAGAGCTGAGCTCAGAGTGAAACAGAGTAGTTTATACCTCAGGCTTCCTTTTGTCTTCTCGCTGCTTGAACAAAAAGGTCTAAATGTCTGTTATTAATACCAAGTTATTTTGCTCTGCATGAGGGAAACAAACCTACTGCAGGGTTTTTACTGCTATGCTGAGCTGGGTCTGGCAAAAGTCACAGTCCTTTTTTTTCTGCCCCCTTCCAACTGCAATTTTTTCAAACCACACTGCTTCCTATCAGTATGAATGAAGTCAGTCAAGTCTCTGCTGTCTGCAACTTCTTGTGTTTTCTTTCCTAAGCTTCTCTTTAAACTGATAAAAGCTGTGTCAGACAGTGTCCTTCACTGTCTCAGTAGTGATGGCAGGCCAAGCAGGCCCAGGTTAAATGCTGGGCTCTGGGAGTCACAAAGTTAATACTTACCAGGAATGGTTGGGATTCTTGTGGTATACTCTGAAGTGTAATCTAAATTGGATTTCCTGGGTTTGTAATGCTTAGTTTTGGATTAACAATTGCCCACCAATGTTTATAGCTCTAAACTGCTGATGCTTGCTCTCAAACATAGTCCCAGTTTAATGTCCTTTTTGTCTTGGAATAGAGAGAAGGATTAATAGGAATCTGTAGTGTACAGCAGATGTGAGGTTTTACATCGTTTGATGTCTGCAAATGGCACTGATTCAGCTCTTTTTCCTGGGAAACATTTCTGATTCCTTGCAGATTTCTTTTTTAACACTGTCCCACAGCAAATTTTTTATCACATTAGAAAATGTGGTAAATGCCATTCCTATGAAATGACAGTGTATAAAATCAGAATAATAAGAATAAACAAAATGAAGGCAGTTGTAGGCGTCCTTTGCATTTCCCAATAGCTGAAGACACTGATTCATTAGTTTGTTGCTATGGTAGACCTTTCTCAGTAGCAAGAAACCTAATGGAGGGAGAAGTCTCAGCTTTGCTAAAGGATTCAGTGCCTCCAAAAAGCTGAAGGCAGAGGGTTGTGAAAGGGAAGGAAGGATGAGGACAGAGATGAGTAAGGCAAGCTGGAGCACCTGATTGAATTGTAGCTTTGCACTGGCCAGTTGCAAATCTAGGAGCAAACTGCACAGGTCGGGTGTGAGATCAGTGTCCTCCCTCCAAAACCGGACCCACACAGGACTCTGCGTGTCCCTGTCACACCAAGGTCAGCCGTGGGAATTCTCCACCACTTTGTGGTCCCACTTAGGACATTTTTACTTCTTTGTGAGACTTCCACCAGTAAATGCAGCAGATGGAAAGAGCATGCGAAAAGCTTTGCACTGTGGGGAAATAGCTGTGAAGGGAGCTGGGGTGTGATTTCTGCCTCTGCCTATCTGTAGCACTTTGCTTTCATAGTGAAATTAACTATTTCACTTCTCAGAGGGCTTCTGCCTAGCATCTACAGTGATACAAATTCCTCTTTAGATCATGTTGCTCTCCTTCTGCAGAGAGAACAGAGGACGGTTTTAACCAGTTTTAGCAGCAGTAAAAATGCTAAAACATTTTGAGACAAATGAAGCATAAGAAAATCTCTATAAAACCCTTTTTATTTCTGTTGAGACTTACTTTTCTGAAGTTTTTTCTCATTACCAATGATCACAGATGTGATATTGTTCATGGTATATACTTTTTTGCCACTCGTTGTATGTGAACATCTTTCATAAAATATATAAAGTGAAAAATTTTTTTACTTTTTTCTTTTTTATTGCTAAAATAGCGAAAACTCTGTAGAATTTTCTGTATGCTTGGTACCTGTGTTGATTCTTTCTACTTGGGAGATGAATGCTTTTGTTGGGAGTTCAGTGGTTATTTGTAAATATCATCAGTGATGTTTTCTTTTAAACCTTTTATTCTTTCCCAAGCCAAATAGATACTTTCTGAGCCTGACACATAAGATAATAGTTGTACTAGAAGACAAGAAATTTGGAAAGCGAAGGACAGATGTGCAGAGTTAGTCTAAGTCTGAGCTTTGCTGCTTTCCCCGGTGAGTGAGGCTGCAGGGAATAGAGCATTTGCTGCTGAAGCACGTGCCCAATCTCTCAGTGAAACCTGCAAATAAGTGAGTGGGAAAATTGCTTATGTGAACAGGATCCAGGCTTGAATGTCTGCGGCACAAGCCACTTGGCAAGAAATCTGGCAGCCTCAAGGTGCATTTTTGAAAGGCCTCTCAAATGAAATGCCTTTGTTGGCCCAAGGGGTGAAGTTCCCCAGCAAAGCAGCTTCATCAACTGCCATGACCTGCTGTGCTTTCAGTGCTGGTTCAAACCTTTTGCCTTTCTCTATCCAAATGCAAAACCAAGTGCAAAAAGAAAACTTGCTCCAGAGCAGATCTCTAGCCCCCACAGCATTCTTTTAGAATAAACTGATGATTGTAAGCTAAGAACAGTATGTGTTAGGAATGAGTCCTTGGTTCCTGGGGGTGAATTGTTTCCAAGCAAATCCTTGAGTTTGCTTTCTTTTTCTTCATATGAATTTCAGGTTTTCAGAATTTTTTATCTTTTTATTTCTTAGCACTCTATGTCTTTAATAGTCTTGTGGTGATACCCCATGTCATGTTTTAGATATAAATGCCTGCCAGTGAGCAAGCTGCTGCAGTTACCCACCCGAGCAAAGAAGAGATCAGACAACACTAGATTTGACCTGGACAGTGAATGTTTGGAGGCCCAGAAGCAGTAAGATCCAGCAGGGGACTTTTGAGTAGAAAGTGTTGCCTTTACAAAATTCTAATTTCTTCCAGGAATCTAGAATGAAAGTCATTACTGTGCCCTGATCATTAATGCTCTCTCAGAGCTGGCAGAGGTGCTGCGGGCCATGTGGAGAGGCAGGGAGCTCAGACAGTTCTTGGCTGTACCCTGTCCATGGGCAGGTACTAGCTTTTCCACACCTCAGCCTGTCTGTTTCTAGAAAAATCAATGGCTAGAATCACTGGAGAAACACAGAGGAGATGCTCAGGAGAAGAAGAAATGCCTCAAGCATTTTTAACTTGTCCTTTGCACAGTGTTAACAATGCTTCATCTGGTCAACATTGCAGCCCCTTCTAAGCAGTATGTTATTGCTGAGGAAGGTAGCCTAGAAGCCAAAAATACCTAAATTTAATGTTCATCTCCCTGCTGTCTACCAGCACTCAAAATTGAATTACAGTGCAAGTTACTTTATGACCTGTGGGACCAAGGACAGCAGAGTAACAAAACAAAGAACAGGCATACTTGGAAAAAAGCTGAGGAACAGAGGAAGCATAAAACTACAGGTGAGCTTCAGGTCTCAGTTATTGCAGTGTAAGCCCATAGTCATGTCAGTGAAACTAATGGAGCTGCCTCAGGCTACAGAAGGGCAATTGAGATCAGTTTTCTCATTCACTTTGGCATTTTCTGCCTCCCGAGGTACTGACGCAATCCCTGTTCCCTCTGTTCAGGCATTATCAGTTAAAGTGGAGGCCCTCCTGGCATGGCCTACTGCTTTGAGATGTAAAATAACTCTTTTGCCTCAGCACTGTTTTCTTCTATGATCTGTTAACTCTTTTTCCAAAAGGAGCCTGAAGTCACAATAGTAAAATCTTTGTGTCTACTGAAGTGTAGTTAGTTAAGAGGTAAGTTATGGGCAATGGCCTGATGAGGATTCCCTGTCTGCTGGCGGGAAAGCTAGTTAGGTATTCTGAGGGAATCAGTGGAAATGGCCATCGATATGGGGAGAGAATTCTTGCTGGAATATCCTGGTGAATTTTTTTTTCATGCACTTTTTCATAACCAGGACATAGGGTAAATACACAGTCCATGTGTTCTCAGAAGCACAGTTCATTGCCTGAACACCAAAAGGACTCTGTAAACAGCAGCACACACTCAGGTCTGTGTTGGGTCAGTGTTCCCAAGTGGAACCGGATTTCTTTGGTACAGTCTCACACATAGACATAGCAACTTCAAAAACCCTCACTTTGACCGACTGGAGCCTCTACATGTAAATCGCCAACTCAGGGGAGAAATCAATACACAGTTTGTGTACTATCCTTGTCAAAAGTGTATGGGAAAGAGACAGTTCAAAGGCTGAGATTAGTATCCTTGCCTAGAAGAGGTACTGTAAAGATCCAGCCCAGCATGAATATGAAAACTATTTCGCTTCAATTCTTAAGGGACACAAGGGGACACTGAGGGACATTCGGGACACTGAGGGACATTGGGGAGACAAAGCGACACAAAGGGACATTGGGGACAGTGAGGGACAGTGAGGGACACTGAGGGAAACTGAGGGACATTGGGGACACTGAGGGACACTGAGGAACCCCGAGGAACACTGGGGACACTGAGGGACATCGGGAGACACTGAGGGACATTGCGGACACTGAGGGACACTGAGGGACATTGGGGAGACAAAGGGACAAAAAAGGGACATTGGGGACAGTGAGGGACAGTGAGGGAGAGTGGGGGAAGGGGAG
>WEIT01027128.1:0-24984 GCA_013389985.1 Dryoscopus gambensis
CAGATATCGCACCACAACACAACTGTAGCCAGTTCTTTCTCCTGCTCTAATCAGAAACCCATCCTGGATCTCTAGTTTCACTCTTGTTCTCTTTCAAGGGCCTTTTTTGCTCCCTCAGTTTAGTTTTTGCCAGAGAAGAAGAGTGATTAAAAATAATGCACAACAATTATAAACATTCTCAACTATTATTCTGTTCTGCTTCTTTATACTTTTTGCAAATAGGTACATGCTTCAATATGTACAATATGTACACATATATTTACAGAGATACGGTTTTCTAAAAGCAGGCTGATCATGTTAAGCTCAGCTCCATACCCCTGTAGACAATTACTTGGCATGATTTCTAGATGTGTCAAGTGTCAGTAGCTCCTTCTTCACTGTTTGGAAGAGCTCATTGCTTTAAGAAGTACAGTTGGTGCCTTTACCCACATAGTCCATGTTAACTAGGGAAGAAAGTGAGGGTTCAAGGAACTGCTTGAGGCCCTCCTTGAGACCTCATAATGAAATAGGAGATGGCACCTCACCAGACCAGCAGCCTCTGATCTAGCCATCCAGTTTGTGTTTAGGGATTGCTCATACATGCCTTTCTCATTTCATAAAGGAAGGCATTAATAATTCCTGGCAGGGGACAAGTATTTCTCTCTCCAGCTCTTTACCACCCGTGAAGATCACAGAATAAAGCCACCACTGAAGGACATTGTCTGACATTCAAACAGTGGAGATTTTTGTCTGTGGCTCTACAGCAGTCAAGGGGCAACTGTGAGAAGATGCCCAAGCCTGGCGTTCTCATGCCTGCCCCGCTGGGACTCTGGCTGCCTCACCGTGCATTGTTTGCAGTGCAATCTGGGTGGCCAAATGAGGTGACAAAACAATCTTGTAGGTGCTTCTGTCCACTGAGGGCTGGGGACAGCACGTGCTGCTAGTGCATGGGCCATACTCAGTCTCCCCGGCTGGGGGCCTCTCCAGCAGCAGGTGGTAGGCAGGACAGAGGGCCCCTTCCTTACCCCAGCTGCAGGCAGTTTTGCTTCCAACCTCATGCTCATGTGGGATTTGAGTAGCCCAAGTCCTGCCTCTAACCAGGGGTACTGGCTTAGGCTGGGGTGGAGTCTCTGCTTTTCCACTGAACAATATAAATGGATGTTGGTGGATTTCAGGGCAGGAGTTATCCTGTCTCCCCAGCCTACACTGGGCACAGGCACCCCTTGCACATACCTAGCATGCATGATCGTACACAGATCAAAACTCCAAACTCACCCTTATCTTACCACTATAAATGCTGCCTCAGCAGCCCTTTGTCCAAAGCCTTTGGGTGACCAAAGGCAGCTGCATTGTGTCTGCCATAAATGTCATTTCATCCTGTACTCCTTTACCTTAAAACCCTGAACTCATTTATGGAGGATCATTGTGATTGCCAACTCAGTAAATATTGCTTTAATTTCTGAAGCAGAAAAGAAAGAGTGAAGAGTGAGCTTGAAATGATTCACTGAAATTTCCAATGTGAAGCAGAAATCCCAATTTTCCCATGTGGAAAGAAAAATAAAATGTTTTGTCGTTCATGGATTTGAAATAGAGATACTGCTCATCAGAATAACAGGAAAATTACCAGACAACTCTTCTGAGTTTGTTTGGTGACCTTTCTAGCCTGTCAAAAGTTAGTGAAGACATTTTAAAACAAAAAAAAAGTTACCAAATATTATAAGCTAAGAATTGGACTGAAAACTAAAAGAATATTTTTTCAGCATCGGGATGAATTTCTTGGCATGAGAAAAGAATTTAAATTCAGTCCATCCAATGTGATGCATGCACTTAGACTGACATGACAGGGAAATATAGACTCCCACCAGTCACACTTTTTGTGTTTTGCAGGAGATGTTTTACATATATACATAGTGGCTACATCACTTCTTTTCCCTTGGTCTATGCTCTATTAATGAAATTAAATGTGTCATTTTGGTTTACATAAAAATATTTTGTTGTAACAGAAACACAAACCTGCTGTGTTGTCTGTGGTTCCCTCTGTGAAATTTTAGATCATGAGTTTCAATGTTTTAGAGCTTCAGGCACTGCTTTGCAATGATGGTCTAGCGAACTATGTTGCCCGTTGCAATTAAAACATGTAAGAGTCATTTAAAAATGTAGTATTTGTCAGAAATGAAGCAGTCATTCAAATCTGTTGGGAAAATTTTCCAGCACAGCTACAGTATCTTCTCATCTGCTCGCTGTTTCCATTACGGATAGTAATGGAGAAGATGCATTCCATGCAAATTGCTTACACGGGATGACTATAATTTTGTAAGGGAAGGTCACAGAATAAATGAAAATTAGTTTTATATGATTTTGCTTTGTGATTTGAGACAGATCTCCAACTGGTGTAAAATGGCAAGTTTTACTGAGATTAAGAGTGGTAAAGAAATTTACTTTGGCTTAGCAGCTCTGGAGTACAGGACTCAATCAGAAATGTAATAGTTCTAAGTGAATTTCGAAGTGAAATCTGCAATTTTCTGTTGATCGGATTTATTCCACTATCTTTACAAATAATTTTTTTTCAAGATCAGTTAGGTTTCATAGAAGAAATCCCTTCCTTGCTGACGTTGATGAAGAAAAACACATCTTGCTGTCTTCACTGGAACATATGCAAAATTAGAGCCTTCACATGCTGCTAGCAAAAATGAAGGGAATGGAGAGAGAAAACCAGGCAGTGGCTACACTGCAGTTCTCAAGACAAAACATCACTCAGTATTTGCTCTTGCATAACATGGAGGTGACTTGATCTCATCCACACTGAACACTTCATGCCCACAGAATATAAAGGGGAGTTTAATAGTACCAAAAGTCAGGGGCTCACCCTGTGGCAGTACATCATGAAAGTACAGGAAAGAGCAAAGAACTACAGCTGCTGAGGATATGGTGTTTTTTAGAGAAGAAAAGATAACTAGTCAAAAAGATATGAAGAAATGCTGCATCCAAGTATGACTGCTGCATGCCTGGAGATGAGAATGAAAGGCAAAAAGCAATGGAGAGGAATTCATCAGTCAAGTCTGTCTTCACTTAGCACCAGTGCATGAAGCCATTGCAAGGTCATGCGAGTGCGCATGCAAAATACTGTTACACAAGCTCCTTGAGATGGGATGAATTTTAATATTTTAAAAGAGTTTATGCACTTTGGAAAAAATTTTTTTTGCTAATATGTACAAAATTGCTTTTTGATGTACTGATTTCTAGAACTGTACAATAATTTTTCTAATGTGGCCTTGCAGATGGACTTGACTGTAAATCTATGCATGGGATGTGCAAGGATGTCATATAAACCTTTCAGCCTGTGAAGTTATGGTTATTCTACTAAGGGGAACTGCAGCTGCTGTTATCTTGTGAGTCAAATAAACCTCTGCCTTATTATCGCATTGCTATTTAAAAATATGGAACAAACATCTCTCTTCAAATAATAATAGAAAAGTTGATTGTTCCATGTCTTGGGGGCACGAGCTTCTGAGGTCAGTAGGGACAGGAAAAAAGTACTGAAATAAAATGAAAATGTTGGAGGTTTGTGGGTATCTCTCAAAAATAATTGAGCTTCAGTTTCATTTCAGTGGGGCCTGGGAATCTGGAAAATATTCTTCATCTACCAGACATTTGCAGAGTTAGTACTCTTCAAAAAAAGAAATGTTTTCATATGATTTCTAATTATATTCTTTATTAATGAATGGAGACAATTTCAGATGATTTGTGGCAAGAGATAGACAGAAATGTTGAAAAATCAGATGGGAACAATATACGCTGATGACTTTTCTTGAGTCTCTGTAGGATGATTCTTATTGCCTTTTACCAGACAGAGAGAGGAAAGTGTATCAGTGAATTGGTAAAAGGTCATACTACATTTCTTTCTCATTTTCCTAAGAATACAAAGGTTAATCTTTATTTAAGTCCCTTCTCTCTGAAGTAGATCCATTAGCAAGTCAAGGATCAAGCAATCATAATAGACATTCTCAGAGCAATCACAGAGTGATGCTTTCCTTCCCCGCCATCCATGGTCTGTAGAGAACTGGTGGCATCCAGCACTGGCTCTTCTCCCACACGTAAAGCCTTGTAGAGCCCAGGGCTAGTCCACATTTTCATTCCTACGCAGAGTCAATTTCCCATCTCTCCTTCCAGCACCTTGTATGACAAGTTGTGGAGGCTGGTGGGCCTGCTGGACAAGGAAGGAAGGGAGTCCTATGATGGGATAGGTCCTTGGTTTCTTTCCAGCTTATGGTGACTGAGATGGCTTTCCCCAGAATGCTCTGTTCTGTTCTGTTACTCCCCCAGAGGTTCCTGATTGGTTCCCTTCCCCTGGACCCCTGTTGCTCTCGCGGCACTTTTTGAAAACTTTGCATGAGTGCGGACGCATTAAAAGATCTCTCCTGTAAAACCCCACGTGAAGGCTCTCTCTGCTCATTCCTCGTCGGGCTGTTTGACTGGCTATGCGGTGTGACAGCGTACGTGTGTGTGCAAGCGTGCTGGTTCCACAGGGAGATCTCCTTAGAGACACTTTTGGGAAGGTCGCAGCATTTTACCATCCAATATCACCACAACAACAAGTCTTACTGATATGAGGTATTAATGTTTAACCTGGCTCTGTGCTGAAGGACAGGAAGCCATCAGATACATGTGACAGCTGCTCTAGCCTCCTGCTCTGAGCAGGGCCATCTTACTTCAGGTGTCTCAGAGCCTTTTCCAGGCTGGTTTTGAATACTTCCAAAGATGGAAGTGGCACTGTCTCTCCTGGGCCCCTCATCCCTAAGTGAAATCTTCCTTTCTTGTGCAGGTTTGAAGATTCCCTTGCTGTGGCCTTTGCGTTATCCTTTTGCTGTGACCCTGAGCAGAGGGGTACTAGGACCATCCTGGGGCTGCAGTCCAACAGGGCTGGCATTGAGCACAGGAGGCAGTCACTGCACCAGCTCTGATGGCACATCTGGAAGTGTCCCATCCTTCTCCTTTTAAAGGAAGGTGACAGAAGATCTCCATTGATGAGAGCTACTGCTTTAGGCATCCTCCTCCTACTACTCATTACAGACTGGCTCAAACAATGAGGGAAGACTTCAAAGTAAGCATAAGAGAGACTACTACTCTAAATAAGAGTCAAAATTGTAGCAATTTTCACTTATAGCACCTTTAGCAAAGCAGTATTCACATCCAGTTCTTTCATCTTTTCACATTCTCACCACCAGCAGCCCTGCAGCATCAACGTTCACAGGATAGGTCCACTTGTCAGGAAATAATTTTCTCTGGTATTTGAACGGGTTCAGTGTTTAATTTCATTGCTATTCCCTTCTTATAACTTCTATTCTTGCCTCCAGCCTGTGCCTTGAGACAAGAAAGGACAAATGACCCTTCTGCCTTCTCTAAGGTCTTCATAGCCCAGAAGGGAGCTATCCCTAGTGTTCTCTCTCCAGCTACCCTGAATCAGGGGCTCAGCAGTAGCTCTACAACCATGTCTGATAGCACTGCTGCACAAATGGGACCTTCCAAGATGGCAGAGCCAGCATCTGGAGGCTAGAAACCATGTCAGCCATCCTAAGCTATCTGGTTCCTATTCATGAACTGGGACTTTCAGGTAAATAACTCAAATCATTGCAATTTCTTCTCCTAGGAGAATGTTACCAAGACTTCTATTGTTTCTATTGACCTGCCTTCCTTTCCTGTAGCCCTGCAGCTCTGCAATATTCCCTCTGAAATAAGGGGACCCATAATTCACAGTGTTTATTTGACAGCCTTTGTGTGGTCAGGGAAAGGGAAAACAATGCTGGGGAGGCACATTTTCCCTGTTCCACTTGCTGTGATCCCAGTATGTTTTGTCTCTTCTGCCTGAGTTGACGGGGTCATTTTTGTAGGCACAGACTGAAAATGTCCTGTGGTTGTAATGTTCAGCTCTTCAGATTCTTTGCTGAGCCTGACTCACAAACAAGTTTAACAGTCAAGCCAGGGTGAATATTTTGCCAATGCAATATTTTTAGAATAATAAATAGACCAGTAATTTATTTAAAAGATGCTCTCATTTCATAAATATTTCCATAAAACCTTGAGGAAGTTTAATTATATGGCAATCCTTCATCCCATTGTGGAGGAACAGAATTAAAACTAGCTTCACTTTCCCTGCTCAGCAGCTCTGTGATTTCTGATCATACCTCTAATTGTTCAGAAGCTCTGCTTTAAATGATTGTTAAATGATTCAGGAATCATATTTATGTGGAGCAATTTTTTCCACTGATCTTCACAAAAACCTGTGATGGGAAAATCACCGTTCATTCTATAAATGACAGTTCTGTTGTATTTCTTCCTTCCACCAAATGTGCATCTTCTCTAATATGGGCTTGTGTCATTTTTAATTTTTCTCTATAGAAAACCATGCTAATTATAGATTGATTAGATAAGTAGTTAGTGAAACAGCAAGTTGCTTGCATAGCCTAGCAGAGCTGTTTGAAAAGGTTTCAGCAATTGAAGCTCATGGGAATATACAGCCTTAACGTCTCAGAATGAGAGCAGGCATCCAATCAATATTTAAGCCTATTTCACAACCTTTTCTCCCTGTGATTTTAACTTGCTGCCCAGATAACCAGAAGCCTGAGATATCACACTTTCTATTTTAGTATGTCTTTTTTTTTGTAAAGATTGAGAGGGGAATTCTTAATACTGAAAATCATTAGAAGTAGTTCACCTCACTATTTCTTTGTTAGACTACAAACAGAATTATAGATGGATTCAGGAATATGAAATCTGAATACTTCATGTTGACAAGAGGTCAGACTCCACTCTAAGGTACACCAATGCAAATCAGAAGAATTTTTTTTTCCTAAATTCAGTGTAGTTGCTTTAGTTTTAGCTGGTATAACTTTTAAGATTATTTTCAGGAAGGAAGTTCTTACAAAGTAAAAAGTGGTACATATATAAATTGCTATTCTTCTCAATTTACACTTTTTTTTCCCACTGAATAATCCTTTGCTGATGAAGTTTAGGGATTCGGACAGACATTTGTTAGGTCCACAAAGGGAAAGTGTAAAATACAATGAAGACTCCCTACAATTTTCTTTAATCTCATGCTGAGTTACCACCAACATGACCCTGAAAGTAGTATTACTTCCTGAATCAACAGCCTTGATGAACAATAAATTTTTCTTTCATGACAGGTTTATTGTTTTGTTGAGGAATTGCTTGAGAGGTTTTCATTGTATATAGTGAAGGTGTAATTGGGCTACAGCAGGCGTATTCCTTTAATATGTTAGGCAATAGTTTCATGTCACCTTTTTGTACACAGGGATTTCATTCTGTTAATCTGATTGATTACTTTATCAGGATTTATTTGCTGGCATTTGTATAAAGCAGTGTCTTGCTGAAGGGAGAAGTATAAAACTTCAGTTGTTTGCCCAGAGGGCAGGATCTGTGCGAGAGAAGACGACAGCAAAGCAGCCTGTGCTGCACGGGAAGGTCTGCAAGGCACTCAGACCAAGAAGCTGTCCAGTCTTTCTTTTCATACCAGACACAATTAAATCCACCATTTGCCTTCCCTGTCAGACATTTATGTAAATTGTTCTTAAAAGTCCTGATCATCTTTTGTGGCCTGAATCTGCAGATACACAAACCTCTCTCTTACGCCTCTTTCCACTGCCACTGGGAAAGCCCAAAGAGGCAACAATGTACTTTTGAAAATTGCACCCCATCATGACTGCGCAGGGCCTCACCATCCGTGAAAAAGAAATTCTAAGTTCTGAAAAATATTTATCATTGGTTTCTCAAAAGCATCTGCTGCTGTTCTGACAATCATCAAAATTGGATTGTGCTGAGGAAAAGCTGACCTTCTCCTTTCTCCAGTGAGGTCTTCTATTGGAATTCGATAAATAAAACCAGTCAAAACTCCTTTAAATTTCGTCTTAGAATATTTCCCTAGACAGAAGCCAGAGTGAGGAATATTAGGCTAAAGTCTCTCTTGACATAAATCCATTGAACCTAAATTAATCTACCTCTTGGAACAACCTGATTGTGTCATCAGGTGAAGTATCCCTTTAGCACAGCACCCAAAACGTAAACTAAGTTACATCAGCAGAGAATTTGTTTTGCTATTGCTGCAGTCAGAGAACCAACTCTGATTTTAGTATCACACTAATAAATGTTCCTTGCATTACTGCATGGTGAGATTTCAGCAATAAAACTTGCTTGTGTTTCCTTACAATTTTAATTTACAAAATTGATCCAGACAGAAAACTAGAAGATTTTCTTTCAGAACCAACAAGGATGTTCCCGTGAAGTTTTGCAGAAAATCTATTAAGCTATGTTTGAATCTCACTTCATTAAACATTTAGGCTGACTTGCTGTTTTGATATTTGTTATAATGGCTTTTGTGTCTCGCTGAAAAACTTGTTGCACTGTTGCTCTCAGTCAGAATTTCCAGATAGCTACAAAATTTTGGAAAGCAGAGTGCTAGTTATGTGTGAAGAAGCAGTCATAAATGAAAACACTAAAGTAATTATATCTGCTTGGATATTTTTGCCTAGTGTTGTTTTGAGGAGCCCAAAGCGCAGCCTGCAGTAGTGAGGGTTCCCAGCCGTTATCAAACCCAAATTCCCCCGGATGAAGCAAGACAGACTCTTGCCTCTGTATTGCCCAGCCTGTCTCTATATTTGTCTGTGTAAGGTCTTCCTACTGAGGTACAGTTTTCATGCACATTAATCACCCTGAGCGGTCTGCACAAAGCTGATCCTGAACTGCACCAAGCCATTGCTTGCCAGCAGGCTTCACTGCTAATCTGCCATGAAGGATGCTTCATTTGCGGCCAGGTGGATTGCACAGAGGGGCTGTGTTGTCCCACTTTCTTGCTGCTGTCCAGAAAATTGCAATAATGCTTTAAAATGGACAAGTGGAAAAAGGCATCCTCGCATGCCATGCGCATATTCTGCCTCATTTAGCACCTACATACAAAAAAAAAAAAGTTAATAGAGTTGCCAAACCAATTACATTAGATTAAATTAGATTAGTGAGCCAAAAAAATAAGACATCATGGCAGACAGGTCTAGGAATGTGGTGGCAAAAGGGAATATAGGATACCCAGATCTAGAAAAAAATTAATTTACTCAGTAAGCTACCACTGAAATAAAAATACTTTAAAAATATCAGATGGAAGTAAAACATTTTAGACATATGGTACATTAACAAAAATTTTAAACATTTGCCTGTAGCTCCATAAATGTAAAACTGATGGAATGAGTTTAGCAGGTGATACAGATTATCTTTATCTGCATTAAACTGTACATGTTCATTGTAATGCAGGCCATTTATAAATGCAGAAAACATCTCTCTCATCTCATCTAATGATGACATCTATGCTTTTCTCTTACTTTGAAAAGTGTTGGTCATTTCTGTCTCGGGGTATTATTTCTGTGGACTGAAAAGATAAATATTCAACATTAGTGATGAACACTCTCCAACATCCAAACCAATCAATGCTTTGATTACTCTAATTAGGGTACTGGACTAGGTGTCAGAAGGAATACTCACTACACTTACTATCAATAATCTTGGAAAATCACTGCTACTCTCTGGGTTTAGGTCCTGCACCAGATTGCAGACATAAAGCAGAAGAAGCCTCCTCTGCCAACTCCTATCTGGTTTATACAGATGCACTGGGAGTTGTAGGGTTCTTGGACACTTCACTTCTGACAGTGACTGTAGGAAACATGCACACAGTGGGTGTTCTCAGACATGTAGCCAGCCCGCCCAGAATGTGCAGCACCTCCAGTGGTTCCAGAAATATCCTCCAACTGTTTGAATAGGAAACAATGAGAAAGAAAACCAAGTTCCCTATTGTTATGAGTAAATCTGCGAAGAAAATAGTCAACTTCTTCTGTTGTACGAGTTACAATCTTTCTTAAAACTGTATTATTTAAAAAGTGCCAACCCAATCATTTTTCTGGACTTTGTAAGTAGATGTGTTGATAATCCTTACTTTAACTGACCATGAAAGTTTCTCAGCAAAGCAACTGGGAGCTTTACAAATTGTATGCTTGGGATGGTATTTTGGGCTGGTTAGGATTCCTGCATCCTATTATTGAAATCTTCAGCCAGGCACACAGGTCTATTCGGTAGAAAAGGACAGGGGAGAAAAATTGTAACTGCTGTGATACCAGTTAGAAAGAGAGTGAACTGACTGCAAAGAGGGGACAGGGTCTGAGTTCACCTGTGGCTAAATAGTGGCTGCAGTATATCAAAATCATCTGTGGGTGCTGCAGTAATATCTGAGGAAGGCCATTGAGCAAAACATCATCAATAATAATTGATGGTCCGGGTCAGAAATGCTGTAAGTCTTGTTTTTAAATCAAGCAGCATAAGAAAGCTGGTGACACTGTGTGGCAGTGATGGATTAACCCTTTGCTTGACTGGTGACTGAATACAATGCTTCCTCAACCTGTTTGCCCCGGGACAAGTAGAAGTCTTGTCACATTGGCATAGCTGTGCTGAGGGTACAAGCTCTGAGCAGGCAGAGCACAGCCCCAGATGGAGCTGCTGGGGGTCTTTGGGACCCTTTGTGCCTGTTCCAGAACAACTATCCTCCTTCTCCTCTTCCTCCTCCTCTCTGCTCTCCTCTAGACTTTAAATACAGGTGCTTTTCTCTATTGTCAGGACTGCCAGAGGAAAGTTTTGGATTTTGTTGCCAGTTTCCCTTTATCTTCTGGGCTTGCTTGGAAAGATCAGAGGAGGAACTTTTCCTTCCCATTTATCTCACACCATAACTCTCAAAACCATATGGGGGATCTGCCTGCTCCAAAGAGCATGTGCAGGTACACTGTTCTGGCACACACAAGAGCTTCATGCGAGATGGCTTGATTCAACATGACTTCCAAACCAGAGGAGAACGCAGCAGGCTCTAGACAAGTTAAACATGGCTGGCAGCTGTTCTGGTGGGCCGTGCTCTCCAGCTGCACTCCCAGGCATGTTGTGGCCAGGGATCCGCAGGCTTACTGGCCAGTGGGGATGGCTGCTTGGCCTGCCCAGGGCAGCGGCACAGCCTGGCAGCCAGCCGGCCTCTCCCGCAGCTCCTGTGGCTGCCAGGGCCGGCTGAGCCAAAGCTGGGCCTCTCCCTGGGGTGCTTGGAGAGACGCCTTCCTCCAGATGCCCGCGGAAGGGATGGGATGGCTGGAGTGGGAGGCGAAGGCCAAGCCCAGCGAGCTCCTGGCTGCTGGACACGTGGCTTGTTCCAGCTGACAGAAACATGCCCAAAGCAATCACTCACCTGCCTGGAGTAGAGGAGCCCCATATGTAACGGGACTGTTTGGCCTCTGGTTGTTTCAGCGGGTTTCCGTCTCACACTAAGAAGTGTTCGACAGTATCAAAACTGACATTTTTCTACATTTGTATGTAGTTCAGACAAGGACAACCCAAAAAGTAAGTGCAAAAGCAAGCTGACAGTTACTGGCTCGGGTTACCTTCAAGAGAGCTGGAGGGAAAGGATAGGGATATGGGCGATGGATGGAAACAGGAATCTCCAGAGTCAGTTTGTCAGATTAAACTGTTGTCTTCCTCTCTGAGTTAAGTATCTCCAGGAGCGGAGCCTGGATTTGCTTATTCAGATGGGCTCTGTGAGTCATGACAACTCTGGACACATAGCACACATCGAGTGGTGCATTGGGAGAGGGTGGCCAGAAGAGAAAAGTCACTAGCAATGGTCACATGCAATACTAAAGGACAGCTCATACTCTGATGAACTTTTTCTTCAGTCTTTTCCCCCTATTTTTCCTTCTCATGTAATTTTTCAGGCATTTGGACCAAAGCAGACATGGACAATGCCCAAACAATGTGCAAGAGCTTTGACTGTGCAGGAAGAGGCTACTGCCCAGAGGAACTTAGTGGCCCTGTGTCTTGGTTTGAAAAGACAGGTGTCAGCTTAAATGAAAATGGAAATGGAAAATGTAAACCTCCTCCCTCCGAATTATTAGAATTTTGAAATTAAGGGGCTCTCAGGCAAAGATATGGGAATAGGAATAACAGTTCTTTACTAGGAAAAAGGAAAATAAACAAATGCAAGAGTACAAAACAAAACAAAACAAACTACTGACAGAGTCAGAAATATGCCCTGACACCCTGTTGTCACAGGGTGTTGGTAGCAGTCCAATTAAATGGTGGCTGCAGTCCTCCTGAATTGGCAGATGTAATTCTGTTGAAGCAGTGATCTTGTAGAAAAGGTCTGGTCTTCCTTAGAAAGTCCAGTGGTGGTTATGTAGCTCCTGTCCTCTGGAAATCCAGTGGGAAAAGGCTCTGTCTCTGTTGCAAAATCTTCAACCTTTTATCCAGGTAGGACTGCTTGGCTCCTTCCCCCTGGGCGGAGCATCTCACAATGGGATGATAAGTTATGAGATAAGGCACTGATGGGCCATTAACAGCAGATAGCCCAGAGGGAGGAGGCAGGGAACATTGCCACACCTGATTTTAACAGCTCATGAAGATGGTAATCAGAATACAGATAACCCAGGACACCCTGCTTACCATGATTTTAAATTTAAATGTTTATCGTGAAATTAAATTGTCATTTTGGATTTCTTCCATCTCTAATCGCCAATTTGTATCTTGAAATTTCAAAGCAGGTGCAAAGGGGGATAAATGTTGCTTGCTGATAAGGGCATGGCACAAGACTAGTATCACAAAAGGGCAGTAAACTCCTGAGTTTATGTGGCAGTTGAACCTCCTGCACAGATAGATATTTATTTAGCTCTTGAGCATAAATCTCTCTAGTGAGTTTCAGAATCCCCCTGACACAGGAATACTGAGCCTAAGGCATATTACGATCTTGTGACTAAACTTCTGCAAGAAGTATTTCTGTGTGAATTGGACTTGTTGCTCCAGATGATTATAGTTTCTTTTCCAAAGAGCACAACTGTGCTAGAGAAACCTATATAATTTAGGAAGAGACCACTAGAAGCCAGTTCTGTGAAAGGAATGAGTTTTATGTGATGATAATAAATTTGGGTGTGACAGATATACTGAAGGAAAACTGCTTTAAAATAACACATGTGCCTCAGAAGTGGTGGCTATCTGCCCATCCTTTCCTGCTTGCACTAACTTACCCAGACGTATGTGTGCCTCCTTGCTTGGAAAATACTTTCTAACTTCCCTGCCTTTACAACCGACTGGCCCAAGTCCAAAGTTGTGGTAGTATCATATTTCCGTCTGCATACCTCGGTGTTCACAGCAAAAGTAATCATGGCAACTAGGTTTGGGTGAGTACCTTGGTGTCTGGATGGATGGATGGATGGATTGATGGATGGGAGAACACTGCTGGAGATTAGTTTCTCTGTGTTAACACTAAAATCCATAAGAAGCTGGAGTCAAATCATTCTCACTTTTTACTATGAGACTATGCCAATGGACATTATATCTTATACAGAGAGGAGCAGAGGGGCTGATTTTTACTCTTTTCTGGTCAAGCTGTGTGCACAGCAGCTGGTATGTGATTTTGGGCAATGGGGCAGATGGCCCCTACTATGCACAAGTGGCTGCTGTCCAGCAAACACATTTTCCCATTAAGTACAGAAGAGTAGCATCTTTTTTGTGAACATGGTTATCGTTTTAATGGTGTTTTTATTGCCTCACAACTGTGAGGCAGTCACATCTCAGGTGGTTCCTTAGCCAGATGTTTCAGAAGTTGAAGTGAGACAATGATGCAGAACACCACTTGCTATGGCAGTTGTTACACTTACAACATGGACAAAACCTTCACTGCTTGCTCAGGAGCTTGTAGACTGAAGTCAAAAGCTCAGATGACAGTACCAGAGAGATGACTTTTCTTCTCAAAACATAGCTCCCATTTTCTAATAATACTTAACCAGAAATGTAGGGCTTTGGGGCTTTTCACCTGTTGAGTGCCATGAGCAGCTCCCAGGACAAGAGTAAGTTTATAAATTGATTTCTCTAATCAAACTTGAGGAAATCTGTGGCCCTCACTAGGCTCTGTGGCTATTGTGGATGCATACCATTTTTATTCATTGCTGTTAAGATTTTAAAGTGTGCAGTTGTACAGTGGCAGCTCCGGCTCATTATAGAATAGTGCACCTTCAAACAGGTTCACCTTCCACCTCATCAGAACTCCTCGGTTTTGCTTGATCCTATTTCTTCTTTAAAAATAGAAACATTTTTGAAGGGTAACAAATCAGGAAACATGTATTTTGGTGCTATGTTTAATGCGAAGCTATAGTGTGATGGTAAAACAGCTAGATTACACCAAAATGTGCAAATTGAAATAAACAAGATGAATGAACCCAGATCAGAGAGAGATGAGGTCTGGCAGTGATCACTTTGAAAATATTGGTCTTACGTCCATGGAGGTAAAGATGCCTCTGTTTCCACAACAGAAAAGCCAAGATGAAAGGGCCTGCCTGTATTTACAAGGATGGTGCTGGATTTCTGCACCAAAAACTAAAAAAAAAAATTATCTGCTTATTTGTTGTGATGGAAATTACACTATGGCAAGCAAACTTAGGATAGAAATGGTACTGCTGTATTAAAAATTCCAGTTAATAAAGAACACAGTATACATGTAAAACAGATACCTCTCCTCATAATGGAAATGTTTATTAGAGAAGTCCCCTCTTCAGAAGGTGTGGGGATTTTGAGAAATTTTGATTGTGTAATAAAAAGAATTTATGGAGATGCATTGCAGTATCTTATTTATATCATAGTACATCACTGTATTTCTTCCTTGGGCCTTTGGAGCTTTTGACACATCAGCCTTGATATGCCTAAGTTTATTGCTTCTTTTGTTATGTCAATGGTCATGAATTCCTAACTCCTTTGAACTAGGTTTTTTAAAAGTCTGAGTGGAAAAAAGTGTTCTCAGCAAACATCTGTTAAGATCGTGAGACACAAGAAAGGAAACTTTGCTGTCACAGTAGCCTTCTTTGTTCAGCATAATCTAACTAGTCATCTGCTGTACTTGGAGCTATCTTGTCAGCTAGGTATTGTTTCTCTTCTGCTGAGCAAAATCAGACTGACTTTTGTGTTACTAATTCCCTGAAGAAACCAGAACTGTTACACTTTGGAACCATTTCTCAAAGTATTACCATCTTATTTCACATTCTATGCCAGATTTGGGATTTCTATTTCTTATCTGGCTCCTCAGTGTACGGCCCCTGTGCCCCCTTCGTACTTCCCTCCACATGATGTGGACACCATTAAGATTTTCTCTCCATGCACAACATATACAACAAGGGCTTTTATTTCCTCAGTGGCCTTTCCTCAGCTCCCAACCACCATTTGCCTGGAGGAAAGCCAGCTGTGTCTGAAATCACTGAGAGAAGAATAGTGCTATCAAAGAACAGCCAAATAATGCAGGAGGGAGCTGAAAGAGATGCTCTGAGATCATATTTCAAGTCAGCCCAAGCTTTCTGCTACATTTCCTTTTGGATCAGCCTGCAAACCAGGGAAGGTTCAATCAGATTTCAGGTCACAGAACCACATTTCTGAGGCTTTTTCCCTCCCTACCTTATTATACTGTAGTCTTCAGGTGGCCCTTCTTGACCTGGTCAAGATAGGACTTTGAGGTCAGCATTGAGCACTCTGCAGGTTGCTTCAGAAGTGAGGCAGATTGCTCGCAGCCTCCTTTACCACTCCTTTCTGGTAAAACTGTTAATGCTCTTCATAAGCAAACCATGACAGTGTGTGAACTATTAACCTTAATCCTTCTGACATTCTCCTTTCCATGTTTTAATTATATTTACAGCTTTGAAGGAGGTTTTTGGCCTTTCTCTTTTTATCCTGGGCTTTTCTCAGTGGACCCCAGCTTTATTTCACCTTCTCCTGTATGCACTTAGTAACATGTGCAACATACTTTTCTTGTGGCCACGTTTGCCTTGTAAGAAGTGAAATATAGGAACAGATATATATTTCAAAATTTACTAGAGATTTTCTGAACTCTTTACATGAAATCACAATAAATCAGGTAAAAAAAGAAAAAAAGAGTCTAATTGGTGCTGAAGGCTGTCCAACAGAAAAGGCTCTTTCACTGTTTGCAGCTTGTCATTGATTCTCTCTGGGTGTCTGGAACATGGTTTCATCTGATGGTTGCTGTAGCCCCATCAGCGGCAGGTAGAGCTGCTGTATATTGTATATTGGTGTATATTGTATATTTTTACATAGATGCTGGGCTTGATATAAAAGAAATCTGATTTACACTGTAGAAAAGTAGCTCACAGCACAGTTTTGAAAAGAAAAGATCAGCAGCTCTATGGAGTTGATGGTCCTTGTCAGCAGGCAGTGATTCACAGCTACCAGAGCAGCTCTCTTCTGTCACTGCAGAGGACAAAAGTCCCATCCATACCACTGTGGCAGGCCTCAGCTGTCATTCTGGTTCTCAGAGGTCAAAATCCAGAGCAGCTCAATCCAACTGGAGTCATTCTGTGGCTGTAACAAACAGTGCTGTTGGTTGTGCCACTGCGCCCTTGGTACCTCTTTCTCTGTGGCTGACCATATGAAAATGATGGGTCCCTGGAAACTCAGAGCCCAATATGGCAACTTTGTGTCATTGTCCTGGGTACCCAAAAGCATCTCAAAAGATAGTATATGGTTTTTTTGCCATATTTATCTTTCACAGAACCCAAACCAGACCATGTCTGTATTCCCACAAGACATTTTTCCTGCCTTTTCTGTAACTATAGGATGTCTACTGTCTGTCATTACTGAAAAGTCAAGGCACCTCTCAGTCCATTACATAATGTCACTGATGTAGGGAATGCCATTTAATGAGGGAATAAAGTCCAGCATGAAGAAAATTGAAAAAAGAGAGACTCAAACTCATTTCCAACCATATGCCCAACTTTGTTTCTTACTCTGATGATGATCTTTTGTTGATGATTAATGAAAGATGCTGAAATGATCAATAGCTGGATAAAATGACAAATGGTCAGATCACAGGCTTATGCAGTTTGGTACTCTTGTGTACGTACGGAAGAGTGAAGATGTTTGTATAATGAGGGCTAAGAACGAGACAAACATATGTGATACTGGGAGCAGCTTTCAATCATTTTCAGCTCAGAGGTCTTCTGTAAAAGAAATGATTGTTACTTCCTCTCCCATTAACATGTCGGGTTCTCTGTGAAACCATGCAACAAAATATCATGTGCAAACCCCTCTGGCAAAGAACGAGCCCTTATCGGCTGACCCCCTTTACTCACCTCCTTGGCAGCTCCTTCAAAGGCCTATCATAGATTTCTAAGGCAGAATTTATAAGAGATGCACTGACTTCCAAAAATACATCATATGTATTCAGGCATCCCCTGTTCCTATTTTTACTATAATTCCTAATTTGTCTGTTAGCTGTGTCTGTTTTAGACATCAGTATCTCCTGTGATCTCCTGTACAGAAAGGGACATTGCAGTTTTTCAGTTCCAAAGTGGTCTTAAGGGAGAAGTTAAGGTCTCACAGCAGACTATTCAAGAAATTGCTGAATAGCTCAGCATTCAGATTTTTAATTTGCATAGGTTCATCTTGATAGTATCTGAATGCCTTGCACTGATGGCTTAAGTGATTGTGATTAATATCTGTCATGTGATGTTTACTCTTTCCCCCTGCATTGGAGTGAACTCTGTTTCCGGAATGTCTTATTTTGGTACAGGTTTATCAGTTTTGATTTTGTTTAGCTTTGTTTTCTTTGAAAAATGCACATGTTATTCTGTATTTATTTTAGAGAAGGCAAGGTTAGACAGACAAACGGGGACCTTAGGTCTTGAGGGAACTCATTCCACAGTTGCAGGCTGACTAGTTCTGCCTCTACAGATAAGCTTTGCCCTAGTTTTAGAGAGGTTAGGTTCCAGCAGAAGAGCAACGGTACCAAGTGCAGGTTTTATTGAGGGCTTTAAACAGTATTTAAGATACTTTGGGCTCAAGATGAGAATTATTTGAATGATCAATCACATAGTGAACTCCACTTTTGTTGTGTTTGAAAAGACAACACAAGATCTGGAGGAAAAATCTGATTTCTCATGGTCAGCTCTACTATATGAAGTGCTGTGTGAATCTCTGGTGTCTTACACCAGATATATCACACTAGTGATAAAGGCGTAAACGGCTGAAATCAGTCACAGCTAGGCATGAAATACATTCCAGCCAACTACAGAATCCATGTGGAAGTCCTCATGCAACAAGTTAGTATTGATAGGGAATGACTACTCCGCCAGCAAAGACTAAGAGGACCAGCCCAGGGGAGGCAGGTTTGGGCTCCAAACTTCTTAGTCCTGTGACACACCAGATTCTCTCCTCACATGGACTCTGCCTGTGGTTTCAAGTTCACAGAACATGGATTGGCTGAGAAATTGATGCTGAGAAGAAGTTCAGCAGAGGGAGCTTTCTCATTAATATTAATCTGTATTCTGGTGTGTCATGGGATGTCTGAACAACTGTATTCCTGGTGTTAAGGAACTGACTATGTTCATGCTAGCACTCTCTGGGATGCTCTGAGCAGCCCCCAAAAGGGCTGTTTCAAAATAGCTTGAAGTCTTTTTGTATTGAAGAGGTTGAGACTGATGCTTTCTAGTCCTGCTAGTTCAGGTGCCTCTGCTGTGGTCATTTTAAATGCTCTCAGGCTGAAGCTGAGCAACGGAAAGCAATAAAAACCAACTAAGTACTTACTAGGAATTCGGTATGAAGGGACGGCATCTCAGCTTGCTGGTGCACTTACAGATTTTTTCAGGCATGCATCCAGTATTAAACTCAGACTCTTAATTTCCTTTAGTCTATGATTTCATGTGGCTCGGTTTATTCATAGGTGCCCAAAAAGTTTTAAAGTCTCATACAATCCAGAGACATCCTAATGGCCCAGACAGCTCCATAAAGCAAGTAAGCACTGGAAAAGTAATAGCAACCATAATAGCTACAGATTACTTCCTAGAGATTTATGCCCTCCCTTTGCAGCATGGAGCCTGGCAGAGGTGGCTGGGTCACCCCTGCTGTGCGATGCACCCAGAAGCAGCCTACATCAGGCCCTTTTGCAGACTACAGAGCTCCTCCAAGGTGTTGCTCTTTCCTCCCTCCCAAGCCAGTTTTAAGGGGGCTGTGCAGTTTAATATGAGGTGTAAGAGATAAACCAGGTTTTAGTTCCTTCCAGTCAGTGGAACAGTGCAGCCACTGTTGTGCTACTAACAGTGTTCCCCCCGGCTCCTTGGCCTGGTTACAGCTTGGGTAGCTGCAATCTGCCTACTTTCAGTATCCCCAGAGCTCCTGTTGGCAGCATTATTTTTTTCCACTTCTTGTCCTAATTTAGTTGGGTTATCTGGCTGTGCACTGTTGAATGCTACCACAATCCATATCTGAGGTGGCTACATGTCAGGTTTAGGTGAAGCGATCTCTCATTAGGGGAGCCTGATCTTCCAGGCTTTGCTCCAGTGAATAATCCAGAGGTGTGTGATTAGGCTGCCAGAGGTCCAGCGGTAGTACTGGGCAATGCACTCAGAAGAATAACATCACTCGAGTGGCCTGGAGTTTTATGCACATCTACACAAAATTCTTGCATGAAATGTGAAGTCTTTGTCTAAATTTGCTGTTTCAAAGCAATTAGAAAATAAACATAACATTGGGGGAAAAAAAGTGAGAAAACTAAAGGGATTTATCATGCTTGCTCTGAAACAATTAAAAGCTTGAGGCTTTAAATACTCCTGTATACTGAACAATGATATCCACACCCTTTCAGCTCAATTTGGGTTCAGTGGAAGCCAGAATTAAAAATGCAACCCGCTGGGCTTGTGTGTAAATGAATTAAAACCAGTGGAGCAAAGATTCCACTGTTCTTAGGAGTTTTGCACAGATCTAAAATTTATAAGGATGCTGATAAAGAACTTGGAGAAAATATTTTTCAAATAAAGGCAAAATACTTGTTTGTCTCTTTTACTAGTAGACATCCACTTTTCTTCCCTTCTCAAGTCTCTGGGCTAAGCAGCTCATTAGCGTTCCACGTTGAGAGTTGCCCATCTGAAGGCAGAACAGAGAAGGTGAATTATCCCTAGGGCTACCTTTTGCTCTGCTCTGACTGGGGAGCAGGCTTTTATTCATCAGTTGACAGGATGGAGTGCAGGCACCCTGTGTAAGTAAATAATGGGAAAGGCATCTAAATTTCCTGCCTGTGATGTAAAATATAACCTTGATCTTTCTTTCTTGAGCAACAAGACACAGCAGCTGTTAGTTTCATCCAACAGGAACTATATACAATACATATGCACATATTTAAAAATCACACAACTTTTAGATAAGCTATACATGCATTTGTTTTCAGATACAGTCAGTATCTACACTGGCAAGAAATTTTTAGGTTTTGATAGATGGCTCTGATGGCTGCCTGTGTAGGAAGAAATGCACCCTTAAACACTGCGCTGTCAAAGTAATATCCACAAATCGTTCAGCGCCCATCACTGGCAGATAGTAAATATTTTATACCTTATTGAAAAATAATATTTCTTCTTCTCAAGTATTGCTCAGGTGTTCCCTTTGGGCAACTCTCAGAATAGCCTTTTGGGATTAATAAAAACTAATAGTTCCCTTTATGATTTTAAAGCTTTCGTCACATGAGCTCCCCAAAGCACTTCCATGACAGCAATCCTAGTCACTTACTTTGAAAAACAAATGTGCATTAAGGGGAGCATAGGGAAAGCAAAACTTTCTTCTTCTGTTTCAGCATGAAGATGTCACCTACGCTGTGTGCAGGACTGCCACTAGCATGGATGGTCTCTCTGCAGGGGTGGCATGGAGGAACAGCCCTGGTATGGGACGATGTTTCAAAACAATGTACAAAGAAAATGAATGGTGTGCCTGGGGCAGGCTGCTAGGCTCAGAGGAAAGGCTTTGAATAAAGGTGTAATATATCCTTTTGTTTTTTAAATCCGCACTGTTTTTATGTCCCACATACTGCTGTGTTTGCAGCTGGATTGAAATTATTTGGTTTAATGATAATTTTGCTTTAGGAATAGATGTCCCTTACATTATTCCGGATAAGACTGACAGTGAGCAGGATTGTTGGAGGGGCATTCTGGCTGGCCCACAGGCACCTTTGCCTTCTCTACTTTCAGGTTGCCGGTTGGTGATGATGCTGGCCCACGTTTCATTTGCCATGGTTATAGTTTTGAGAAGCAGCAGTGTGTTGTTATGTCCCTGGAAGCTGGACATTATAAAGGGAAGAGTAGAAGAAATAATAANGTATTATTGTATGGCTTCCAGAACACTCTGACAACAGTCTAACATTCTGCCCTTGAGCTATTCCTCCAAACAAAATTTCCAATATGTATTCTTTCCTTTCAAATGTCTAATGGAGTGTTGAGCCAGCAAGACAGCTGGGAAGTTCGAGTTTCTGCCTGCACAATGGCAGCAGTGTCTGTGCTGTCAAAATTAACTCTCAATTTTTTCCTGCTCATGCTGAAAAAAAGATCTTTCTAACATTTGAAAAATACACTGTGTGCTCAGACATCTTCTGTTCCTTTGCCGGTTTAGTTCAAGCAAAGCTGATTAAAAAATTTCAAACAACCAGTGATACCTCAAACATTGGTATCATGAAGGTCTATTTTAAATAAATGATTTCACGGTATGTGGAAGGATAAGCACAGCAGATCACTGCTTGGCTAATGAGGGGATGGGCACTGCATAAAAACCTGAAAAGAAGCATCAGCCCAGCTCTATAGTTATTTCCAGACTAGATTGACACAATACCTGCTGCTACTGGCCCTTGTCCAGTAAATCCAGCTCTGGATTGCACTTACCTAAGAAATTTCATCATGGTCTATGGGGTTTTGCAGCTGAAAGGGAGAGCAGGATCTCGTCCATTTTATTACACACCTAATTTCTGTTGAACGGTAGATTTTGTGATTTATTTTTCAGCCAATGCACAAACTGCATCAAAACATCAGACATGAATTGGCACTTTTTGACCTGAGCTGCTAGACAAAGAAGGTTTATACAGATCTGTAATATCCATTTTGACCTTTCTGCCTTTGATGGTAATAGCACACGTTCAGCATGAGCTCAGTTTCTAATATATAAGTGACCCCCTTGGGGATTTGTTCTAAAGAAATTTGGGCTTCTTGATGATGGAAAGAAATGTTTTCTTCTTTAAGGGAGGGAGGGAAGCAGGTAAGAAGGAGCACTCTGCTCCTTGGATATAGAAGGCACATGTGAATGTAAGACGCCATTTATCATTATTTGATATATAGCAAAATACAGTAATTTCACTTAGCAGCAGGTTTTAAGAAGATTAAACATGCTAGGAAAATTGCTTTAGAATAACAGTGTAACAGGATATTGTAAATTATTTTGCAGTAGGCTGTCATGCTATGTCACCATAATTCTTCAATATTTAATTAAAACCCACAGCAAATTAATATTCAGGTCCTGTCAAGAAAAGTAATTGGATACAGGGACCAGCTGCTGGAGAAGTTGGGATGTCAGCTTCAGATGGTAATGTGAGTGGTTCACACTGGCTTGTGGGTACATGTTTAAAACACTCATCAGGGAATCACAAAATTACAGAAACATGGATAGAATGGTTTGGGTTGGGAGGGACATTAAAATCATTTAGATGCAATCCCCTTGCCATGAGCAGGAACACCTTCCACTAGACCAGGTTACTCAAAGCTCCATCCAGCTCGGCTTGTACACTTAAAGGGATGGGACATCCACAAATTCTATAGGGAACCTGTGCCAGTGCCTCACCAACCTCATAGTGAAGATCGCCATGGACTTATGGACAAGACTGATTTTGTTTATAACAAAGTCTTAGCATTTTAGCAAGAAAGATTTATCTTTAATGATAAAATATGCTAATCCTATTTAGTTTAGAGATTGGAGGGTTTTTTAAAAACATTCTCTGATGATGCTCTGTGATAGAAAGTTCTCTTCTGGGAAAGGTGACAGCGACTGGTGTCCATGGTTTTAGGCACCTCTGCTTCTGCATACCCAATAGACCTTCAGTTTCTCCCCCTGTCTCTGAGATTAAACTCTTTCAAGGTAAGGACAGATACTTCAAATCATTAGTCCTTCTTTTAGCACTGTAATCCTTGCACTGGTCTGAGCCACCACTTGATGAGGCTACATGATTATGGTGGAGTGACTATGGGAACTGCAGTACCCACTGGAATGGGGCCAGCCACACTGACCAGGTTTCATGCTAAATAATGAAAGCCCTGACATTAAATACATCACAGTGAATCACACTCCTATTCAAGGTGATATTTTATAGCTCTGCAGTCTCAGAGCTGTGTATGTTTTTTAAAAAGTAAGTTTTAAATTACTAGGGCTTTCTACAGCTCATTCATAAACTCACAAGTACAGGGTATTGAAAGGTATCTAGTGTTTATCAGAACATAGAGCACTGTTTGCAAATTGCTCAGGAATAGGAAAAAAATTATAGAAACTGGCATAAACAGGATTTATAAATATTGTGTTAGTATGGGCTATGTAATCTCCTACCCTTGCAGTACTATACAATATCCACAAAGATACTCTCTTTTCTAGTAAATTGTTGTGATTTTTTTCCATCGTTGATTTATATTGAAGTGCTGAACTCCAACACATTTGTTGCTAGCTAGCAATTAGGATGAAAGCACTGTCCTTTCTGAGAATGGCATTCATTCAGGCGATATGGAGACCTGACACAGTTTTGCTCTTTTACTCAGCAGTTGTTTGCAAAACAATAGAAAGGAACTCTGCTTATTTCATTGCCTTAAAAATAAAGCAAGAGAAAAAAAAGGAAAGAAAAAAGGCAGTAAAAATTTAGCTTACAAAGAGATGAGAAATGGGGTTTGCACGGAGCCAATGTCATGCTGTATGGAAGCTAATATAGCAAATTCAGAGTAAATGCAAATGCATTATATTGGGTAAATTAGAGATGGTCGAATTAGTCTTGAGTAAGTGACCAACATTGTGCTGCTTCTGTCTGTGTTCTCCACTTGATGCTGATTTCTGGTTATGCTCTTGCTGTTATTTAAGCAGATTCTTTTATGGGTTAATCCTGTGAGTACTTGAACTGTTTGCAGACATCAAGAATCTCTTGACACAGTGAGGAAATGTGTGTCCCAAGTGGGTCAGTGCTGAACCCCAGCAGGAGTCCTTGCCCTGGGACTTGCTCCCAGCTCCTCTGAGACTCTCAAGGACCTCACTCTAGGCCTTAGTGGCCTGGATCTGGTCCGGGGGAGCTCTGCATTCCCTGCTGAGCCTCATGCTCAAGTTTCAAGGTGCTGGTCTCATGGCCCTCACCCAGTGGCTGGGAGACACAAACACCCATGTGATGGAAGAGTTCCAGGTGGGCAGAAACTGTGGATGCAAAATGCTGCTAGAAAGAGCTACTTTCTGTCTCGTGAGAGATTTTTTCTTTCTCACAGAAGCTATCAGTAATATTTTGTAAGCATGTACACCTGCAACCTTGATGATTCTTGTTTTTAGTACAAGTAGAAAAAATATTTTGAGAATGAATGTTGCAAGATTTCAGCCTATCCCCCTGAGGGGTGGATGAGGCACTGACCAATTGGACTATGAAGCCAAAGTCTATAAAGAGAGCTGTAAATAATAAAATAACTCTCTCTGCTGCACCATCCCTGTCTGCTGCCTGCTCTCTTCTCCTCTCTGTTGTGGTGCGTTTTGTTATTTTTCCCTTGATTTTTGATGATTGTTTTAAAACGGTTTAGTCCCCTCCCCTCTCTCTCCCTCTCGGGTGGTGGGTCCCAAGCCCAGGTGTGGTGATGTATTTTCCTTTGAATGGTTTGTTCTGTTTCCCCCTTCTGAAATGTATGGTATATGCCCAAGCTGTAACCTACCTTTGATCCCTCCCCTGTGAGCTTTTCATTGGTTCAAGCCTTGGGCCCGCGGGCCCTTCAAAACCCTGATAAGGGAGTGCTCAGAGGACGAGGCTCTCTTTCCGCTTGGATCTTCCCTTCTCCCTTCCCCTTCCCTCTCCCCTCTCCCTTCTCCCTTCCCCCCGCCCTTGCCAGCGCTGGATCAAAATAA
>WEIT01027128.1:25136-61364 GCA_013389985.1 Dryoscopus gambensis
TTCTCATTGATTATATATGCATATGTTCCCTCCCTAAACTCCTCCCTGTGTGTGCCCTCATTGGCTGTACCCTTTCGCCACCTATTGTATCCGCCTCCCTTTAAATGTGTGTCTCAGCCATTTTATTTGGTTCAGTCGCACCGGACCCAGTTTGGGGAAATAAAGGATTCTCTGGACTTATTGGTGTGGCTGGCCCCTCCTTCACCTCCTTTGCTCCTGGAACTCGTCCCAGGTACACCTGACGACCCAACACAAGGGGCAGGGCTCGCTCTGCCTCTTAGCCACTACCCAGTCTCTGGCACAGAGACATAGGGGCGGCCCTATATGCCACGTGGCCTGTGTGGAGCTAGCCGGGGTTGAACGCAAGGCGCGGGTCACCGCAACACTCTCCTCTGCCGCGGAAACAGCCACACTCCTACTACACAGAAACCATATGATTTGCCAGACTGAGAGCTCTTCATCACCCTCATCTAGAGAGTGATGCTGTGTGAGCTGCGATGGCAAGTGGGTGACACGTTCAGTCCTGCTTATATCCTTTTTTCTGTCTTGGTAGTGCTTGGGCAGGGTCTCTTTGCAGGGCAGTGGCACAACTGCCAAGGAGGCAGGGAGAGCAGCTGTCCTTGCACCTGTGATGCAGAATAAGCATCCATGAGACCGGGCAATAAGTGTCCTCTGAACTTTTATCGCATACTAAATTCACTGGAGGAAGACCAACATTTAGGCTTTGCTACAACATCAGATAGTAAATACCTCGTTGTGTAAAGCTTGTTCTGTCGTAGAGAACAGTGTTCCTCTGCATTGTATTAGTGTATGCCTTCCACATGCAACTTCTGCTAATTTAATGAATTATTTAGCCATGCCATGCTCACAGGCTCGTGCCAACACTGTAATGGAATTCTGTATTGGCTGTGGGTACAGCCAGATGTTCACAATTTTTCTCCCTCTTTCTGCACAGATTTTATGTAAATTGGAGGAAGAACAGCACTGCCATCACCACCTTCTCTATTATAAATCCTGTAACAGGCTCCATGCCTGTACAACTCACCCCGCAAGAGACAAGCTCCTGGGTGTGATCCCTACTCTTTGTGAGTTAAGGATGCTCAGTGATGGGAAGGTAAGGGCCACTGGGGCCATTTCCTCACTCACCTGCTCCTGCTGGTGTAAATCACATGTAACCACAGTCAGTAAATTTACACTGAAGTGTTGTCAGGAGAGAACAGGGCTCAGCAAATTCAGGAAGAATTAGATAAGCCACAGAGTTAAAGGGTGATCAGCAGGTGATAACAAAAGCACAGTAGGAAATCCAGAGCTGTAGGGTGTGACAGTTTTGCAGAAAATTATTTCCTTTTTTATTTTTTCCTTAGGGATTGTTTTTCCAGTGCTGGTGTGGTTTTACTGAGTACCTACAGAGAGAAGAGTTGCCCTCACTCTCTCCCTGTTTTCCACTATTCAGTCCTCTCTTCAGAGGATTTACTTGTGATTTACACTTGCAGAAGTGAGAAGAGATTCAAGCTGTGCTCATGCAATTATACCAAACAGGAGAGAGAGGCCAGCAGATCTGAATTTGGTGGGTTTTGGGGCTGGGGCTATTTTTGCACAGCTGTGCTCCCTGCTCAGCCATTCAAACCACTCCATAGTGAGACAAAGCGGATGCAGCCATTCTGGAGTCCAAGCAGTTTCAGTCCAGGGCTGCTTTTCAACTCATAATAACATCTGTGATGCAAAAGTATTTAAATATGAGCTTTACTCCTATCAACTTCATTTCAGTAGTCAAGCTTAAGCATGTGCTTAAATGTTTTTCTGAAGTGGGCCCTCGGTTTGATAGCATTTTATACATGACATCAAAGTTAATAAGCAGCAGGCCCACTACTCCAGAGTGTGAGAGTTACCCATTTACAGAGATCTAGAAATGTCATTTATAATTTAAGTCTTTCAAGGGAAGGATAATTGTCCAATTTTGCACTGCTGCGTGGGAGAAAACAAAAGCGGGTTTTGTGTTTGTGTGCACTGTGCTTTTTGGGTTTATGTCATTTTGCTTTATAAATTGCTTCAGGTTTTGGGGCATTGAAATCTACCTGATACTGCAAAATTCATCCTATAAAGCAAAGTCTTGCACCTTGCCACAGCTGTGGGATTTTGTGGAAGTGTTATGCTTGTTCCGGACTCCATCTGTGGTCTTGCTCACCACGAGTGCCCAATAATTACATGGTAACTTCATACCCTGGCACAGGGATGGTGATGGATGGTCTCTGGCCAGAGTGATCCCTGCTCTCTGGTCACTTGAGTTGCCTTGCCAATGAGGCTGCATTTCTGTTTACTCAGTTAATGAGGATCAGCATTACAAAATGCATGGCAGGGATTCAGTATACATTACCAGTTAATAGAGATAATTGAGTGGAAGGAAAACTAGTTTCTGATGTCACAAAATGTCTCTTGTGATAAAGTGTTTGGAATATAATGGTGAACATTTCATTTAGCACTGACGAAGATTTGTGTGCTGGTTAATATGTATTGTTTGTGAAATCATAATGACATAATAATTGCTAGCAGATACATTCCAATCATACTGGGTGAAGACTTCCTCTCCATTTTTCTTGTCTTTCCAGTCTTACCAATTCTCCAAACATGCCATCAGACATCTGGTGCCAGGATTTGAGTATCTGTTTTTCTGTCTCCACATCTAGACTCCTGAAAAGATAGACAAATCTTTCTTGTTTTGTTTTGTGGTTTGTTTTCTTTTTCACAGAAACCTAAACACTGAGATCAGTGGGAGTTGAAGACTGACTAATATTTCAAATTGGGCAACTTAACTATGCTATAGCACATATGTTCATAGCAGATCAATAGACAAGCACCAGGAAAGGGTACTCAGAGCACGTAGAATAATTTTTAGGCTTGGTAGGACCACTAAAACTTCGGGTTGTGCATGGTACAGACTTTCTTTGGCACTTAGCGACACTCATGTTTGGTGCCATTAAGAATCTTGGCTCTGAGTTGGGAAAGCAGCTAGCAAACTAACACTGTTTCCCTGGTTGTTGATCATCCATATTCTGATTTGACAAATATTCGTCAATGCGTATTTTATTTTGAAAAAAATAAGACTCAACTGAGTTTACAATTTTTTCCCCAGTAAGTCCGCATATCAGTTTCAACTAAAAAGATATGTTTAACTCACAGATACATTTGCTTTTCCAGCAGGAAAAACCTTGAGAATAAAAGAAAACAGGAATACATTGGGGGACATAAATAGAAGTTTTCTCTATATATAGAAATAAATAACATCTAAAAATCTTTTTGCCTCCTACTTTAGTAGACTAAAATCCTAAAAGCTTCTTGTATGTGCTGGCTGACTAAAAATAAAGAGCATTTATCACATTATCATTCATACAAAAACTGCCTGCACAGCCTGTGTAGTCCCCAAGCTGCTAGAGGCAGGAAGGATATTTCATGTCAGTACCAGTTTATGTGGCTGAGTTCTTCCCTTGCTTTTTCTCTGAAATAGGATATTAGACTACACAGGCTTTCAGGCTGATGTGTTATGACCAACATTAATTTCTTAAGCTTGAAAATGCAAGCTGCTAGTCAAAATCCTGGCAATTATTTTAGTACTGGTGGTGGTTTTAGAAGTATTAATCAGAATAAACAAGAAAGAAGATAGCAGAAAATAAAGCAGTTAAACTCAAGGCTTTGTATGCTGCATGGGCTGTAGTTTGCCTCATCCTGTGCACTGGCAGGTTAGTGCTCTCCATGGACTTGTCTTAGAAGCCAAGGACGTGTTGCTGAAAGCATCTCTGTGAGTCTCCGGGCTGCTGGCGTACGTAATTTGGCTAAGGAGGGGCTAGGGGGTCCTGTGGATGCAAAGAAGAAGGTGATTTGTACTGCCATGTAGAAAAGCAATAAGTAAGTTGTTTTCTGGTGAGGAAGGATCCAGGGTATGGGCTTAGGAACTCTTTGGGAGCCGTCCTTTGTACAGCCCAAGCCAAGGGACCATGTGAGCAGGACTTTCTGATGTTACATCTGATTCCTTGAGGTATGGCTGGAAGATGTGGGGAGTTCTTGAGCTGATGCTGGCGGGGCTTTGCCTCAGGTAGACCTGCAATTGCTTGCACTGGCATACAGAGAAAGCTGACTTCTCCAAGATCACTTGGATGGAAAGGTGACTGGGGAAAGGAAGAATTTACAGGAAAGGAGTAAGAGATCCACCATGCTCTGCTCTTTGTGCTGGTACTGTGTCCTGCTTCGGGCAAGGTGACACCATCACAAACCAGACCAACACACAGGTGAGTCCAGCACATTAGCAATAGCTGTCAGACCACAGATGTCAGTCAGGTCAAAATAACCTGTGAAGCATCTGGAGGGAGATGTCAGGGGTGGTCAGGCCTATAGGACCGCCCTGAAGCATTCACTGTGGGCGTCTGTAAGTTGTCCAGCCTTTGCTGATACCAGCTGCTTATGAGAAACTTGCAGAGATGTAAGAGATGAGAAGAAGGCCACCATGAAAAACTGTGTAAAACCTCTGTTCTTCTAATATTCACATGCATTTTAAAGCATTAGATCTCCATTTGATAAGACTTTCCCTGATTCACTTGGTAACTTAGTGCACCATCACTTCTTTTAATCTTTTTAGTCTGAGTGCAGATGGTTAACACCACAAAAAATGGATGGACACACAATCAGTTTTCTCTGCCTACAGTCCACAAAGGCTTCCTGCTCTCTTGACATAGGAAAATTATCCTATAACACCAGCCCATGCTGTCAGGGTCAGACCTGCCATATCTTGGGGAACATTAACCTAAATATACTTCTTGAAATATGTGAGAGTGGCTCAGGGGAAATCTCTGTCTCAGACAAATTTCCAGACAGGGTTAATGCCTTCATTTTCCTTTATTCCAACTTGGAAGTTTTGTCAAACCTGGAGACTATTCATGGTCCAGGGACAAGGAAGGTGATCAGGGTGCAAAGGTGAAAAGTGAAAAGAAAAAAGCTAGGGTAAAAAACCCAAGAAGTAGAAAGGAAGCTACTGGTTGTGAGATCCAACCCATGCTGTGGCTCATTATTATTACTTGCAACAGCAAATGTTGATGAAGTGCTGCAGAGTGCTAGTAATTAGTAGGCATGGCTCTCCAACTGCTGCAGCATGTGGTCAATGAGTTCCTGCCTCCAAGAGATGTTCTGCACTGTAAGAAGACAGATTTATGTTACTGATAAACATAAAGAGAGACTGAAATACAGCCTATATGCCCCATTAGGAATGAGATTTCTCCTACACCTACACATCCGCAGAAATTATCTCAGGCTGGAGAGCTGGTGGAAGGTGAGGCTCAGCATCTAGGGTGGAAGTCAGAATATAAATCTTTCTGTTTTCTTCTCTTCAGACTCCCACCAATCTGTTCAGCAGTATCTGGGAAAAAGAAATCAAACCCACGCAACATGGAATGCTGTTGGGTGGCTTAGTGACAAGCAGTTATGCATATCCAACCACATTGGCATTATGGCTGATGCCTTCCACAGTTTCCACATCTGTGTGGTACAGAATTCTCTTAATTATATTTCTAGTCAAACTCTTCTGCTTCTTGTGGGCTATACATATTTTACAAGCCTGGTAAATAGGGTATGAGCAAAGAAACCCATAGAGTTCATGAAAGAGGATAGAACACTGTGCTCACTAACGACAATTAACAGGAGTTGATATGGTGCCAGGCTAAGTGGGAGCAGTGAGGGGGCTACAGTCATCACTTGGAGGCTTGCATGGTGTGCCAGTTGGTGTGGTGTGTAGGGAAAGGGGCCTGAATTCCCCTTCATTCTTGAGTAGATCTCAGTCCTCCTTCCATGCTGAATGTGGCTTTGCACTGCAGACCTACCCATCCACACACTGATTTTCCAATATAGTGTACAGCTCAGCTTCAGGTTTCCAGCCTCTGAACTGCTGAATGAAGTCCCTTAGAACCTCATGAGGATGAGGAACATCTTGGGTGGCAAGTCTAAGTTCTTCTAGTCACATACTGCTATGTCAAATACTTTTCTGGCAATCTTTTATTAAGCTTTATCTTAACATGAGTTTGTCATTTACTCCCACTTGTTCTAAAATGCAGATCTAGGAATTAACTCCTCTGTTCACTAGGTAGCTTCTTTCAACTTCTGTTCTAATTTTAAAAGATTGACTTATAACTGTGAGCTCTTAGCTGTCCATAGTCTCTACATTTAAACAGTTCTTCTGCCTTGCTCACACTTGCCCCTGATATTTTTATAGATCATGACCATATTCTCTCTCAACCTTCACTTTGATAACCTAAACAAGTCAACCTTTTCTAGTGTCCCCTCAAAAAATAAATGCTAAAATTTCTGAACATCCTACGAGGCCTGCTCTAACCCATTCCAGGTTGAATTCTTGTTACCACATGGGAGGACAACTGGGTATGGAACTCCAGGTACAGTCTTAAAAAAGTCTTACTCAGCTTAAGGCACTAAGTGTACCTCGTGCATGCAGGAGCTACCTCCCGTGTACTGTCTTCGGTGAGGATGTTGGGTTACATGAATGTAATTGTCCCCTGTAATTACATTGTCAATGTAATTGACAGCTTTCAAATCTACAAACAGTTCCACATTTGCATCTAGTTCTGCACTTAGGAGGGGCACCTCTTTTTTCTCCTACAGAAAGAACCAGAATCTAAATTAAGAACAGACTGACAAATATTTTAATAAACTACATTCTGCTGTTTTGCTTGACACTGGGAATGAGCAGCTTATGGATCAGAGAGCTTTTTACATATTTCTCTAGGTTTGGCTTTCTATGAGCTCATGCTTCTACAAGCACGCGCTGCACGTGTGTGCATGTATGGATGTGTATGTGTTACTAATAAGTTTTCAACTCCTTGACTAATTTCAAACATATCTGACAATCTCAGTGGTACTGTATCCCTACAGAGTTAATGAAAATCAGCTGCCAAGTAGAGGAAAGAGCTTTGCTGTCATCTCCACTGAAGGAAAGACTGCAGACAAGCTTTGCCTAACCCTTTCTTAGATGCTAGGAAACCCTGTCAGGTTCCCAGACATGGGAAATAGTAATTTGGAGCTCACAGGAGCTCACAGGTTGTTATATATTACATAGTCAAGCCAGGACACAAATCCATAGGAAACCAGCTTGCATTAGTTCTGCTGCTCTGAGCTATTTGCTATATTTGCGTATTTTCCCTTGCTTAGAGAATTGGATCTCTCTGAAAACGCATATCCACCCTTGTCTGTCTACGGTGTTGTAATATGTATGGAAATTGTGTATCTGCAGACATATATTTGAATACATCTCATGAATGAATTTTTCTTTCATCCACACCCACTCCCCCTCTGTACCTCTACTTCTCTGTATATTCCAGCTGTTTAGATGATCTATATTTATTTCTCAATCTATAAATTTTATTGACAACCTTACAGAAAAGTACATTGCCACCATCCATATCTTCTCTCTGCTCACCCCCAGATGTTGGACCTATAGATAGATTTGCTGTGGCCATTTACAGGATGAAGAAACAATAACAGGAATTGAAGATAATAGGATTTCTGTGGAAGGGGGTACAGCCATGGCAGTGCACAGTTTATAGTTATCCCAGAGGTTCTGACTAGAACCAAGATTTGGCCCCAGTTCAAGAGACAGATCAATAGTTATGCTATTAGCAATATATATCTGTTAACAAAACATTGGTCCAAGTTACTTAGTCCGATAGTTCACTAACTGCAATACTGCATGTGGTGCTGGGAAACTGTTCCAAGGGCTTTTAAAGAGAAAATAACAGCCCTTCTTGGGTGCTCTGTGTTTTCACAATAAACAACCATAAATAAGATGCTGCTAGTAGACTCCATTTTCTCTGATTACACAGCTACCTGCCTTTCTGTCTATCAGCCACACAGTAAATCTCTCTCTATGAAGTATCTTATGTTGTGCAAAATCAATATGCTGTCAAGAGTGCTTTGCTACCTGGCTGGTGACACCAGCATGGCATCTTCCCTGGGGAACCTGACTTTGTGAGGGAGAAAAAATTCACCCTGTCCTAAGGCTAGATTTAGACAGGGTCTGAGAGGTCAGATGCCGTGGGGAACTTGGGCATTTTTTTGGCTCCAGCTCACTTCATTTAGTGTTCTGGATCTCTCCACCTGGCCCCTTTGGTTTACAGCCCCCAGGGGCCTCCAGCATCCTATGCCTCAGCAGACTTGGCCAGATTGCAGCCACAGCAGTGGCACAGTGCGTTTCTGCCAGCTCCCAGATCAGCATTATCAGTGTTAAAATATTTACTGCATGTGCAATTCTCAACAGCTCTTAACTCTGGCAAATGAAAACCAATTTTAACCGGAACACTCCAAAACACTTCCCTGCAACGAGGGCTATCTATCTGTCTGACAAATTCAGGATAGTTTCCCCCAGCTGTTTTGGCATTAGAGCTGTTACAAAAAAATAAAAAATGAGTTGCAACAATTTTCTTCTTTATAGATGCTGAAAAAAAAAAAGAATTCTCTTTGTATTAAAAGCTGGTGATGTCTTCATGCCAACAAATCAAATGAAATTTCAATTGCAGAAGCAAATAGAAAAATTTCTGCCTGATCAATAGACATTCAAAGTGTTACCAGGAATTAGCCAGAGGGAGCTGAGATGGAAATGCCTGCTGATCTCAGCTGCTATATGTAATGTCCTGTCTCCGGGCACTCTGAACCTCTCAGGGCTGTGGATTGATCTAGGTTTTAGGGCACAGAACCATAAATCCCTTTGGTCTGCCAAGTCACTCACACATGTAATGCCAGGCATGTGACTGAACCCTACTCCTAGCTACTGAGCACCCAGGCACTCACTCAGCTCAGAGCTGGGGCATCTGACGGGCTCTTTGAGGGCTCCAGTCAGCCTAAAGTCTGTAAAATTCAGCTTTGGTTTTGCTTCCCACTTAGTTTAGCTTCATTGCTGCATTTTCAGGTTCAATGTGTGTATGACCAAGCTGTGAAAACAGCAACCAAACAAAATGATACCGTAAGGTCTGATCAGCAGCTCTCTGGGATTTACTTCTTTCAGGCCATCAGCCTCAATTTTAAATTGGAGCAGGGAGCACAGCATGGTCATTTTATTGATTAGATTAGAGAAAAATTGAGCTGGCTGATCTGTATGATGACATTATTGAGTTGTGTTTGCAGCTATCACAGAAACAAAAGAGTTTTTATTGGATTACTGGAGCACCGGGAGAAAAGGGGAGAGAAAAGGTAATGCAGAGGTGAGTAGGTATTAGGCTTGGTGCCTTTGTGCTCAGTCTCTCCAGCAAGGGCTCTCTTCTTCCTTGCTACCCTGTCTGCCCAGCTCATTGCTGTGTTGGCTGCTGCTGCCTTTCCAAACGCAACCAACCGCGTATCCAAAGAGACAGGAATTAGCTGCAGTCCCTCATTAGTGGATGCTTACGTTACACTTGTTCATCACCCAGATAAGAATATTTGCAACTTTAAAAAAAAACAACAAAAGCCATTTGGAGGTGAATATCCTCTTTAAGGGATATTTTTGTGCAAGCCAGGTGTTTAAAAACTGTGGTGTTGTATGACACCTACTGACAAGCAGGGCATACCACAGTTCAGTGTGTAGGCAGCTGAGTCCTTTGGTTTATTTTTACTGGTGATTTATTTTTACATTTTTTAAAAGTATATGATTGAAAAGGAGGAAATTGTTATTTTGTACCATGTGAATATGTGACAGGGAGTGAGTGACTAACATATATACGTGTGTGTGTGTGTGTGTGTGTGTGTATAAATGTACGCTACCCTATGTTTTATGTACCTCTTTTGCATGTTTAGTTTATAGACTGGTGTTAAAACTACCATGTCCAGCAGCTTTGTTGATTCATTTTTTTGCTGGCTGAGGAAGAATGTTAGTAGCAAATGTTGTACTCAGCACAAGAGAGCAACCTACAGGTTATGCTTCTGAAATGATCATATATTTTATTTATATGGTGCCTGTCAGTCATAGAAGCCTCCTGTGAAATATTACTGAAATGAAACGCAGCTAAGGCTCCATATTAAAATGACACAGTCTGATTCTCCACTGCCTTGCATGCTGTGCCCTTAGACTGCTGAAATCAAACCATGTGGAGAAGAAAACTATACAGGTGTGAAGTGGCCTTACAAAATAAGAACATTTTTCAGTTGCTTTGCTCTGGTGTGTTTTGTCCCGTTAAATGATCAGGAAGAATTCAGAGCCATGACTGTGCTGAGTTCCTATCGGGGTTTTGTTCCCAGATCAAAACATTTCATTGTCTTGTCAGCTCTCTTGTGGCACAGGTAGGAGGTCTGAGGGACAGATGACCAGGTGTCAGACTCAGAGCCCCACCAAAGGCCATCAGCCTCCTTGCCTTGCCACGGCTTGCGTCAGGATTTCACCCAACAGCTGTTTAAACAGGAAGAGTTCCTGCATCACAGCTCAACCCAGTTCAGCACTGATGTGCCGACTGAAGACACAGAAGGAAATGGATCTTGTGAGGCTCATCAGCACAATTCAAATCTTAAATGAAACCAACAAGCAAACAAATGAGCTGTAATTTTATCAGGTGGAAATAGAAATCAGAGGAGCTGTAAGTTTGCAGCAGCTGAGACTCCACTCCTTAAATAAGTTGCACAAAGCCACTGCTGCAACTGGAGCATTTTTCAGCTCAGAAGGCAGCAAGTGGGCCCTATGCCCAAGGAAAAGATACCAACACTGTACATTTTTGGAGACATCATTTCCATGCTGTGAAATTACCCATGTGCTAGACTTGTATGGATTTCAATGGGAAAGCTCACCATCAAACCACATGGCACCCAGCCCATGCAGAGCTTTGAAGAAGATACTAGAGATAATGTCAAAATTGCCATGAAAATGGGTCCAATGGCTAACAGTACAGCCAAAATCGGTCCCATAATTCATTTAAAATGCTGTCAAAATAAGTCTAGAGCTGAAAGAATCTCAACAAGCATCATTATCAGCTGCACTTTTCTTCTAAGAATGAAATACAATGGGGAAAATGGGTCTTTGTGGATAACACAGTGCTTCAAGGTAAGAAGACTGCAAAAAAATTACTCCATTAAGATTCAGAAGTTGACATGTCAGGCTACAGAATTCCATACAAACCACATAGCTCTCATTTAAAAAGCACAACATCATATACGGTGATGGCATATTCATCCAAGTGCCCCAAACAGCTCTGTTTTCCCTAGTGCTGGACACATCTATGTATAAACACGTGTCTGACTTTCACAGAAAATAGGTGCATTGAACACATTTTCTTCCTCAGCCTCGCTGAAAAACAGGCCCTCACTGCTGCCCGGAATGACCCTAAGTCAGAAGTTCTTGGAAATAAGCACACCAGCTTCCTGCTGGAGGATGAGACCTTGTACCTAAGACTAGAGGACAGGCCCAGGATGCAGTAACCATGAGCAGTAACCATCCTGTAGTAACCGGGAGTGCCCCCACTGCTCCAGTGGGCACCAAACCCCACCTTTAACGACACTGTCAATGTGATCAGTTCCTTACTGTAAAGGATGCCAGCAATGGAGCCTGTGAGGAGCAATAGAATAAAATCTAACAAGAAAAATGTGAAGGCTGGAAAAACTTTGGCATTGGTGAGGTCTAATTGGACACGGCACGATTCTATCAGACGCTTTTTGTTCAGTCCCTAGAAAAGGTCAGGAAAAAAACACCAAAAAGACTACTACTACTACAAAGAAGAATTCTGCATTGGCAAGGCATCCTGCTCTGCTTTGCTTCATCCTTTCACAGGCAGGATCAGTATACTCAAGAGATGTTCACCTACTTATTTTAAGTAAAAACAAAAATTTAAAGGAAGGAGAAGGTTTTAAAGCCTCAGGGAAGAGTTATCAGCCTAAATATTCTTTTTTAAATTTAATGGTTATGTTTTTATACTGATTCTTTAAAGTTATTTGAATGCCCATGGGGGAATATAGTAGTGTTACGTTTACACCAGGGACACTGAGAACACAATTCCCCTCTAATTTACTCAGTACAACTCCATGGACTTCAAACAGGTCACAGAGGAAGCAAAGGAGAGCAGAAGTTAACCCTGCAGACGTTTGTCTTGCTGAACTTGATTAGTTTATTTGCTGGTGCTCAGCTGGCACATGGTTTGGATTAGGAGGAGCATTCCTCTGGCCAGGGACAGCCGCAGCAGTGGCACTGCTGTGCACAGGGATGTGTTAGCTGGAGACACTTGTGTTAGGACAGAGACCTAAACAGTATTTTGATATGCAGTGGTGGCTATCCCTCCGAGGTTGTTTTACATATATATGGAGTTCGTGTGTGATAGTTAATGTAACTAACATGTTTATTTACTGGCTCGCTGTCTTTTTGTGTTTGGAAAAGATGACTCATCTGCTAATTGATCCTGCCAATGTTTATTCTGCTGGTGGGCTCACTCTTTATTGAGTAATGAGAGTAATCCCACTCATATCAGGCCTATTAGAGAGCATTCTTTCACGGGATCAGGTCACAGGCTGGCTATAAATAAAAATATCGACCTCCTCACCCCAGCTTGGGTAGGATTTCGAGGATGTTCATGTCATCATGGCCTGTTATAAGGTCTCAAAAGCACCACATTAACTATGTCCAGTTTTTGTAGGGATAACATTTTAAAGGACGCAACATGCAAGGAGGGATTTTGATGTTGCTCAGCTGAGCACACAACAGTGAAGCTCTCACAGGACTTTCTGCCTCATGCTCAGTGGAGTACAGGTTCCTCCAGTGCCTGGAGGCAGGTAAATGTCTAAGACAGTGGCTGGCCAGCAAAGCAGGGAATTGTCTGAGGTTGAGAGAAATAGAGAGAAAGCAGCTGCAGGCGCAAAAAATCAAGGTTCCTGGGGCCAGGAGAAGGGTGCAACAGCAAACCCACCGTGGCCCAGCCTTGGAGTCAGGGCATCTGATGAAGGCAGTTGAAAGGCTTCCTCTTCCACCACTGCTGCTCCCTGCCGAGAGCCCATGACTCTCTCTGTGCTGGTCATCTATGGAGTGCCAGGGGACATCAAGGGAAACTGTAATTCAGTCATAGGTGCTTTTATTTCTTGGAAACCTTTTTGGTTTGTGCCTCCTCTGCATCACAGAATGGTTTGGGTTGGAAGGGACCTCAAAGATCATCTAGTTCCAACCCCTCTGCCATGGGCAGGGATGTCAACCACTAGATCAGGTTGCTCAGGGCCCCACCAACCTGGCCTTGAACACTTCTTAGACTGCCAAAGAGCATCTAGTCACAACCTGGGAGCAGGAATGGTCAGGGCCTCCCCAAGGAGGCAGTCTCTATGTGGCTCCCCACCTCTGAAAGCTTCCATGCTGGCTGGCCTTTGTGACAGCATGTGTCTGTTTATGTTTAATGTACTGGACAGCTGCACTCTCTATATGACCACTCTTATTTTGGGTTCTGCACCAGGGAGAGCTAAAAGGAAGGTGTTTTGGTGTCTCACTTGTAATCACAGGAGTCTGGCTCTTAATTGCCAACTACATGAATACCTCTGAAAGTTTGCTGCCCTTGAAGATCCATCTGAGCCTTGGATTTTTGATTACACAGATATTAAGCACCTCAGGACGAAACCAGATATTTAGTACTTGCAGACAACATTGTATGGTTTGGTGAAAAAGAGCTAATAAAGATTTAGTAAACATCAATGTTGTGCACTTTAGTACTTTCTAAACTTGAATTTGGCATCATGCATCTACTCAGGTATCCTTGCAAACCTTTGCTTCTCAGTGGAGTCAGATTTGGAATGAGTTTTGGTGTCTACAAAGATACCTAAGTCCACCCTGATACCCTAAATCCACCCAAGATCCCCCAGCTCAGGCACTAGGCAACCTCCATTCTCCACGAGTCAGACTACTTGTGAGCCATGGGATCGCACAGCCAGTGTCCCTGGAAGGACTGGCAAAGTCCAAGGAACCAGCCATGCTCCTTGTAGGTGGAGCACCAATCACCTGAGCACCACGGAGAGGAAAGGACACAGAGCACCAAAACAAGCAAGAACTGAGAATAAGTTTCCAAGTCGTGCTGAGTGCAGCAGAGCAATGCCACTCCTATTTCATAGATCATAGATTCACAGAATGGATTGGGTTGGAAGGGATCTTATAGATCTCCTCGTTCCAACCCCCCTGCCATGGGCAGGGACACCTTGCACTAGGTTAGGTCACATGGTCTTTTTTGCTTCTCTCCGGAAGCAGGTTTGAAAAGAGGTTCCTCAGCTGTCTCCAACCCTCAGCCTGCTCAGGCAGTCACAGCTCTTGCCTCGCTTTACCCATTGTATCTCCCAACCTCCAGTTTTTAATCACAGGCACTCTACTTGCCCCAGAGAAGCCAGCTTTAATTGTATGGCCCTTGTGCACAGAGCTACATGTTTTTGTTTCTTTCCTTACACTGGGGTACTACAGCACACAATATAATGGGATAATGTGTTAAAATGAGATGCCAGGGCTATCTCTTCAGAAGGCTAGGCTGCCAAACATTACACCCACTGGATGTTAAATGAAGGCGATGACTAAGTGTTCACACAGTGGCTTGCCTTCGCTGAAGAGTTTGGCAGACTGACGTAAATTGAAAGCCTGCTGTGGGCAGATTTCCTCCTACTATTTTTGATTTCATGCAAATAAGGATTGCAGGACGCCAGGCAATTTCTACCTGTGACTGACATATTTAGTGTTGACAGTCCCACACTGTTTTTATATCTAGAAGTGTGGATTTAATGCTACATGCAGGGCAGTTGCAGTTTGCAATATCTCATCACAGACCCATCTCTAGTTCCTCTCCCTCCCCTGTTCCCAGCAGGTTGCATCCAGCCCCATGGCAAGGCTTCCTTGGACACATGCATATCTATCAAGTGTTGCAGTTTGCTGCCAAACTGCCAAAGAAGACACAACAGTGCAATATTTTCTGCTAACAAGCCTTTGTCCTGTGTGTTTCACTCCCTGGATAAAAACTTCCTGTTAAAGGATTATGGGGTAGCTTGGTCAAACAAAAATTTTCCATCTTCCAACTGATCAAGGTGAGGAAGCATCTACTGCTCCAAAGCATTTAAGCTGAACTGGAAGAGTCTAGGAGGGAGGGTCAGCAGGTGCAGGGCTTCTGGGAGAGGAACAGAGACATCTGCTTTTGGGGTGATGGGGAGACAGTAGGAAGCGGCTGCACAGGGGAGCAGCAAGCCCCACAAGAGTGGAAACTGAAATGTGTTGCAAGAGTCTGAAGCACCAGGTGCAAGTGTGGCTTCGCCCTCTCAGCTCTGGGTTGCATCCATGTATTGCAAAAAGTGCAGGGTGGGACAGCAGTAACACCCTGGGTATGAACATTGCAGCCACCTGCAAGCAGCACTGCTGTCTCCCAAGGTCAGGAGGCCATGCTGGGAGACAGAGGGGGGCTGCAGATACCTTTGGAAAAGCTTACTAAGTTCACTCCTGGATAAATAACCTGTGAGCTCTTTTATGCTTGTCCCTGCCAGCCCAGAAATCTTCCTCTTTATATTTTAGTGTACTGTCCAGCCACCACGAAATGTGGTGGTTTCACATCATGCTTTCCCCACAGCCACCAGTCATGAAATAAAATCTCAAGGAGGAAAGGAGGCTAGGTAGTCAGGAGGCTAATCAGAAGAGGTGACAGAGGATAATGTTTTAATTCCTATCACTCTCTCCTTCAGACCAGTACCTTCCTCCACAGCAACCGCCCGTTTGGAGGCACGTGCCCTCCCCTTGCAGGTATTCTGCAGCAGATGCCTGTCTTTCCCTATCATGTTTTAAACAAGGCTTAGGCTGTGCCTCCCTGCCTACAGGAATTTGCAACAAGCTATACACACAGCTTGGCCAGTGGCATGGTGTGGATTGCAGCCTGAAACTTCGGGGGTTGTTCTGGAGGCAACTGGAAATCCATACATCTAGCATACAGGCTCAGTCTCCACCAGGGTCAGGACCTAATACATAATAATTTTTAGTGGTTTTCCTCCTAGACTGTTTGAACTGATGTGAGACTATTTCCCACTGTGATATTTTGGCTTGAGGAGGAGAAGGGAAGCTTCAAGACTTTCTGGGATAGTGGTAACTAATGGATGGTGGACAGATCCAAACTTGGAGGAATCTTGTCCATAATGCCTGTGGAAAAGTGTCTCTGGATGAACTATCCTTAGACAGTTATTTAGCAGTGCACGTGTATCTGTGGGAGCTAGCTTGAAAGGGACCTGAGGGCCACAGTTCCTAGCAGTAGGAGGCATCTTGGGTACCTCACCTCTTACTCCATAATTCACAAAGTCTCTTGAGATGTCTCATCCCTACAGGAGCAGAAAAGTAGGTGCTAAATCAGGCTGAAGGTGTCTTTATTGATGTGCCTCAGAAACTGCCTCAGCTCTAACCTTGTGGCTGCCACAATGTCCCACGATGCTGTTTTCACATTGATATGTTCACAAGATCACCTTTCTCCTTGAGCATTCAAGTTCCACTGGGAGAGAACAAGTGGAACAAAAATGAGAAAACTCATGAGCTGAGAGAAAGATAGTTTAATAGGTGAGGGAAAGAGAAAAAAACAATTGGGACAAAGGAGATTACTCACCCTGTCCCACAGGCAGACCAGCTGAGCAATGACCAGCTTGGAAGCCAAAACTCCACTGTTTACTTCCTCTACCCATTTTTATTCCTGAGCACATCAATCACTGTATAGCATGGAATATCCCTTTGGCCAGTTTGGGTCAGCTGTGGCTCCCAGCTCCCATGGAAAGCTGAGTCTGACTTCACCTAGTGCCAGCTGGTTCTGAGCTGAACTGAAGCTCAGATAATGGACGCAGGATTTCGGTGGTAGCACTCCATGTGCAAGAGAGACACACAGACCAGCTAATGGTCAAACTACTTATGCCTGGAGGTGGCTAAAATGTATTTTTTATGGTTATATATTTCATGGGAGAGCTCTTTCCTATACGCTTGAGCTGTTAAACCTAAAACAGTGAGTCAGGGCTACAATACTGGGACCAAAGACCTCAGTGTTTGTGTTTACAGTACAGCTTTTATTTACATTCTTCCCTTCAGCAGCTGACATCAAAGTGGGAAAGAGAAGTGGGTGGCCTGTCCCAGGGCTGGTACTAATTATTGTAATTAGGAAGCTTCACAAGCATACACCCAACATTCAGACAGAGCATCCAGCGTTTTGTAGCTTTGCTACCCTACTTAACTGTGAGTGTTAATTTAACTAAAAAAGGTTGAACTGTTTTTTATCACAAACATCCAGTTTGTTTAAGACCCTATGGATTTCCAAGAGCTCATGAACAAAAAAACCCTGCACTGAATCCATCATGTTCATTATTTCCTCTGATCTACCAAGTTAAAGTTTCTTTGAGAAAACAGAACATCATTAGAGCCCATTGCATGCACCCCACCAGTGAGAAAACAGCTGCATCTTGCCACCACACCTCTGCCTATCTGTGCACAGTCTATCTCTTTATTGACATTCAAAGCATTGACAAGAATCAGCCCACCTTGCCTCAGCTATGTCCACTAGCTCATAAACTTCATTGTTTTGTATCTCTCCTAGAGCCTGCTGCTTATTTTCCATGCTCCCTGCATCCACATATAGATGCAGGTGCATTAATATTCTTCATCTTCTCTTGCTGAGCTACTCCACCTTCAGTCTTATCTGTAGACTGGAAGTACATGTCAGATTATTTGATTCAGGTGAAAATCTCTCCTCTTTCCTTCACATGGAGTTTTATAGCTATCCAGTAAATTTTCATGGTTTTGAAACTGGGGATTTGGTACCATGTTCTGGCAGAGTAACATTAACCACAAATTGCTTGCATCTAAAAATAATACATGATAATGGTGTTCTCTCTCAGAAACTGGCACACTGCATTCTCTAAAGGAAGATGAATGATTATGTGAAAACATTTTCAGAACAGTTGCTTGTCTATAACAAGTCAATATGAAATCAAGATAGAATTTATACTTTATCTCTTCATAAACGTTTACTGAGCTATGTTTCAAACATCATTCAGCATGAATCTTCTGGAGTTCCAAGAAAGAAGTACTTTATCTTTCTAGAGCTTTCTATTCAGAAGGAGACAACAGATTTGAAAATTCATCTCCTGGACAGCAAGCACAGATTGCAACTCTTGCAGAATGTCTTTGTGGAGTGAGGAAATCGTGATTGTCTTTCATTTTGCTCTCAATTTCCTGAGAAACTTCTGGGCATAGCAACACTTAGCAATTTCCTACAAGGAGTCCTACACGTTAATTAAATCTCCTGAGAGTCATCTCTCCCAGTCTGAAACAAGAGCCAGACATTTGCCAAATTACATCATTTCACCATGAGCAACTTCTCTAAGTCTCACCCGTGTCAGCCATGTGACAAAAATTGTGGTCATGCCCTGATCATTTCTCCTCAAGACTACTACAGCCTCCTCTTCATTTTCACCTTTTTTCTTTGCAACCTATTTCAAATGTCTCAGTAAATCATCTGCTTCAACAGCGGCACCTCTGAATTCTTCCATCATCTTCCTTTGGCCTCCTGCATTAAATTTCAGCTACTTGTGCTTCCCTTCAAGGATCCTCAGAACACTGCCCTGACTTATAGCACCAACTGCAGTATTTCCTGCTCTCATTTCCACTCAGCCAGTACATCACACCTCGGTGATGCCTTTATCGTCTCCTCCATGCTCCACCAGACCATCCTCAAAAACTGAATTCTTCTTTTATGCAGTTTAGAAAGGAATACACTTCTGTTTTCCTACGTCCTTTTCCAAAGCACATCTTCCTCTGTGGATATGTGCTCCTCCAGCCCTTCCTACTTCATTATAACATTCAGACAAGGCCAAACATTGCCAAAACTATCACACTCTGGCCACTAATGAGCACCAGGCTTGTGTTTATAATTCAGTGGTTAAAAGCCCCTGGAAACAGCAGCATTTTTCAAGCCCTGTACAGTACCAACCTACTGCTAGACATCAATAACTGATAAAACTGAGAGGCCTGGAATAAAGTTTCATTGTCCTTCTTATTCTACAGATGGAGTCTTGTTACATTTTTCAAGTCAAAGTCCCTTCCGAGATACAAAAAGAGTCAAAGTGAAGATCAGGATTTCCTGAGAACTCCTCTATCCTTAACTGGCTGGCTGATGCTGTGCCCAGGGCACTTCTGTTCTCCTGCCATAAGGTGTCTTTCATATTTGGTCCTACCTGTCTTCCTTACTTAGAGAACTCCTAGAAGACAAGAGGCACTGCAGTCTCATGGTTCCAACAAGTGGTGAAGGATCTCACCTGGGTATTGGAGTCCCATCAAACCTAGTGGCTTAGCCATTGGAAAAGGATGTTTTTTCCAGCCATACAAAATATGAATCATGTGAGGTTGGGTTTGTGAATATATGTGTCCACCTGGGCTTAAAACCACTACAGTGTGTTTGTAGTGAGAAGAGTTACAGGACTCTGTTTCCTATGCACCATACAGAAGTCTGTGAAGAGAGCATAAGAACTAGGATTTGTTGTATATTTTCTACAATGGAGTATTATCTGATAATTTTGTAAGGATCTGGTGAGAAGGTGTTACAATCACATCTCACGCTTAAGCCCATAACTGCAAATTCACTGGCATCACAGAAGCAGTTTTGGACTTACACAAATACTCTCTCTCTCTTTTTCCTTTGCCCTTAGCTGCTGTAGCTAAGGGGAGCATTTGCTTATTCTCTTTCTGAAATTTTGGGTTGACCCTGCTTGGATGCCAGGTACCCACCAAAGCCACTCTATCACTCCTCAGCTGGACAGGGGAGAGAAGATACAGCAAAAGGCTCACGGATTGAGATAAGGATGGGGAGAGATCACTCACTGGTTCTCGTCACGGGCAAAAGAGACTCAACTTGGGAAAATTAGTTTAATTTATTACCAGTAAAAAATCAGAGTAAAGCAGTGAGAAAAGAATCGTAAATCACTTTCCCCGCACTCCTCCCTTCTTCCCAGGCTCTATTTTACATTTAAGTTCTCTCAGTCTTCCCCCCAGCAGTACAGGGGGACAAGGATTGGGGGCTGTGGTCAGCTCATCACACCTTGTCTCAGCTACTCCTTCCTCCTCGTTGGGAGGACTCCTCACATTCCTCCCCTACTCCAGCATGAGCCCCTTCCATAGGGTGCAGTCCTTTAGGAACAGACTGCTCCAAAGTCAGTCCCTCACAGGGTCACAAATCCTGCCAGGGAACTTGCTCCAGTGTGGGATCCTCTCTCCAGGGGTCCACAGGTCCCTTCCAGGAGCCTGCTCCAGCACAGGCTTCCCATGGAGTCACAGTCTCCTTTGGGCACCCACCCGGTCCAGGCATGGGGTCCTCCAGGGGCTGCAGGCGGATCTCTGCTCCACCGTGGACCTCCATGGGCTGCAGGGGCACAGCTGCCTCACCCTGTTCTGCACCATGGGCTGCAGGGGAATCTCTGCTCTGGCACCTGGAGCACCTCCTGCCTCTTGCTCCTCACTGACCTTGGGGGCTGCAGGGCTGTTTCTCTCACATATTCTCACCCCTCCAAGCAGTTTTTCCCCCTTCCTGGATACATTATTCCAGAGGTGCTGCCACAGGCTGATGGTCTCAGCCTTGGCACACAGCAGGTCCACTTTGGAGCCAGCTGGCATTGGCTCTGTCAGAGGGAAGCTTCCAGCGGCTTCTCACAGAAGCCACCCCTGTAGCCACCCACTACTAAAACTCTGCCACAAGAGCCCAACACAGCAGTATTTTCTACTCTTCCCTCTTCTGGATACAGCTATTTGATTTGCACTCAGAAGCTGTATCTTCCAACAAATATAAATTATGCACGTACTCTGTGTCATCTTTGTTTTCATGAAATACATGTTTGCCTTCTCTCTCTGCAGTGGCGCTTCTATGTAAGCAAAAAAAGAGACTTGCATATGAGAGAACACCTTCCAGACACAAAGCTGGCTCCTTTCAGGCATGACTCACTCTGCTACACCCCTCTTTGCCTCAGTCTGAGCCTGATGTGCTCCCAAAGTTTGAAGACCTGAGTTTGGGTCTTTCAAGGAAGTGCTTAAGATGCCAGTGGGACAGGTGTTGCATCTCACTGTGTAATCTCCTGTGCCTCACTTACAAAATGCCTACTAGTGCCAGTTCCCAAGAGTGAGAGGTGATGAAAGGGTCAGTACGGGAGTTTTGCCAACGCTTAGATCCTATCTAGGGATCACAGCAGCTCAGTTATATCAAGGCTTGGCAAGCTTGTGAGTTCCTGTGAGCAAAACCTAGGCTTCAGTGTTACAGTAACACAGACATCTACAGGTTGAATCGGGATTTGAACGCAAGATTTGCAACAAGTATTAGTGTCACTGTAGTTGTAGGACACAGCACTCAAAGCAGCTTTTGAAATACTCAGGTTCCAGGTGTCCAACACTTTAACAACAAAGTAATTGTACACACAAATGGCCAGAATTAGCCAGGTTTCATTACTTGCTGTGTTATGTACTGATGCAAGACAACATCACAGTTATTGTATTTTACAAATTGGTCCCTTCACAGTCGTTCCAGAGAGATGTAGGCTAATGAAGCAACGTTCTGTCATGGACTCAAGAGGTAGAGAATAGGCTCTCTCGTGAAGCAATTCTTCCTATTACAGCTATCCTTTACAAATCACATATATGTTCCTAAAGCTGTGCCTTCTGGAAATTTTGAGAAAGTTTATGGACCTTAAAAGTCAATGTTCTTAGACATCGTTAGACACAGAGGAGAGGCTAAATCCAGAACCAAAGAATCTCTCAATTAAATGCTTAAAATGTTCCAGTAGCGAACACCCCCACATTAAACTAGATGACAACTAACTGAGGCATTTCTGATGTGCTCAGCTGCTTTGGTGCTACACAAGCAGATATCGTCTCTAAAATGTACAAGATCCAGCCTACAAAGGCCACTTTGTGCACTGTTTTCTCTGAAACAATTTTTAGCAATAGCAATTACTTGGAAATCAAGTTCTACTGCATTTGCCATTAGCTTCAGTGGAACCAGCCTTTCATCCATTTCGTATCAGCTTTAGGGCTGTATTTTTTCGGTTTTCCTATTTCTGGCATGATCCAGTTCAAAGAGTAGCTGCAATCTGTCATCTGTTGGTGGATAGTGAATGTATGCTGGGGGGAGGCAGGGGAATTAAAAAAACCCCAACCTGCCAAGTCTTTCAGTCTTCAACCTTTGGTGCAGTACAAGGTTTACAACATGATTTAAAATCTGCATGTGTAGGAAATAAGGAAGATGGGCTGACTCTACACAGAAAATGGGTTTGGGACAGACGCAGATTGATGGCTTTGTGACAATGACACTAAAGTTAATGGCTGATACAGGCAGACAACAGAGTCTATTTTAAATTTCAAATTGAACTCTGTGTCGCTCACAGCATCATACTGACCATTCATTGCTAAACCTAATTTTTTTCTGGTAATGACTACAAGAAGCAGAATAGATAATGATGTGCACTGCAGAACACTTGGGAAATGGGATTAACTGATTTGCTTTTTTCTTTTCCTTGTTTTTAAAAACAACAATTTAATGATTACTAGGGGTGGGTATCCTTGAACACTCCTTAAGGGTAAAAATTAGTCATACCTCTGGGAACATCTCTGTCGCCTTTCCTCTCCTCTTTGGAGACAGAAGGGGTGTAAATTGTGCTTGCAATAGACCGGGAAGGCTGACACTGCTAAAATATAAGACCTTGACAAAAACCCTGGAGATGATGTATCACCAGTCTCCTGGGCAGTTGCACTCCACATTCACATTTGCACATTGTAGATAACTCCTGCCTCTCAAAAGCCTAAACCCAAAGTTCAAATGCAAATTGTCTTCGAGCTGGAAATGGAAACCTGCATGCACTGAAGAGAGACAGTTATTCACAGATTTAAATAAAAAGCTGACAAAAAAAACCAAACCCCTTCAGTCCTGGAGGAAGCATTTCTTTGCTATCTGTTTCTGTCATTAATCCCTCCTGTTTATCTAACCTGCACTTCAGGGTCAGAGATACCCCCTGGTATTGTACATCTCCACCCACACAAATAGAGATCTTTACTGGCATACCAGTATATGGTTGATCACCAGAGATTTGACTTTATTATGTGTCAGTGAAAGGCCTTCAAAAAAGCACACAAACCAAAATACAAGGGGCTTCTGAAATTTTATATGCATGCACATGGAAGCAATTGACTTAAGGAATAAATATTTGTGCCTCAGACCTGAACACAGCCAGCACACAAGCATGAGGTGAATGTTGCTTATGCTACAAGTCTGGGCTTTGTCACTGAAACCACTTTTTTTTGGTAGCTGCTGTGTTAATGTGTGGCAACATGGTAGTAGTACATTCCATAATCTGCTTGAAAATTGTATTTCAGAGTATCAGCAGGCTGAAAATTCCACCTGTTTTCCTTACTCCTGTCTGTGACACAAGTTTACACATCTGAAGGATTTACTGTTTCTCTGCCTAATTTTTTGTTCAGCAGGAAAACTAGCTGAATTGTTCAAGTCAAGTTCAAAAGCTCTGATATGAAAGCTACATACTCTTTGCTTGAATTTATTCCAGCTCCACTCTGGCTTTGTAAAACTAATTTATAGTGGACTCTGCAACTTCATGCTGTAAAATAAATAAATCTAACTGTATTTGGCTTAACTACCGTGAATCTGCTTAGTACTTTCCAAATGGTATGGTGGGGCTCATAGATTTTATAAAATCTAAGCTACCAAATATTTTGATGAGAAATTGGGACTGTGGCAATCATAATTACACATGTAAAGATCCATTTTCTTCCCTGTGAGGAAGAGCAAAGCCTATGTTTTATTTCCATCTCTTCTGTCTTCTGGGAGTGCTGGAGGGCATTTTAGATGTGGTTGCTCAGACTATTCAAGATCTTTAAAAAAAGTTCTTGTTTCCTAGAAAGTAATTGAAAACTCCCACACCAAACCAAAATATACGTAACGTGTGTAAATGCTATAAAAGTAATATGTGGTTTACATAATTTATAATGCTGTTTTATATCTGAGGCAAAATATGATCAGATATTTTACACGCTTAGATCAGCCCTCTGTGTCTGAGCTCCCTTGGGGCAGACTGTGACACCAGCTCACACTGTAAGGCATGTAAGCACTACAGCTGCTTTTGTTATGAAGGGTGGACAAATAATAACATATGTCCCATTAGTAAAAGGCTTCCTAGGTTCTACTGAGTCAACAGGCAGTAATCAGGTATCAGCTACTTCACTAGGAAATGCATCAAAACAAGGAGTGGGAAGCTTGGGATGTGAGGTGGGGAAGTAGGGAGTGAGAAACAAGGTACTGCTTCATTTCTTTGTCTGCTCCAATTCCTCTAATAGAAATTCCATGAGGGCCTGTTAATCTGAAGAGGAATTTCAGCAGCAAATCATCACAAAGAAGCCATGAAAACCTCTTTAATACTTGCAGGTGGCCTCCAGTCCAGGTGCTCTCAGGAGCTCATCATCTGACAGTCATCTGATAAACATGCTTTGCAACTGTACAATCCAAAGGTGGAAAAACCAGTCAGGTCAGCTCAGTCCACCTCTCGCACTACCAATCCAAGACAGGATTCTTTTTTTCCTTTTCCAAGTGTATTTGTTTAGCCTTTTTCTACTGTTTAGTTTTAAAATTTCCACATAACCCAAGAAGCATCTTCTAAACTGTTAGGGTGTTGCATCCTGTGAAGATGCCAATGGGCCAGCAAAACCCAGAATCAAGAGGGTCTGCTGGCAGGATGGCCCACAGGCCGAAACATCCCCCCAAGATAGGGAGAGTTCCCAGGAGACCTTGCCATAATTATTATAAGGTATGGATTTCCTGCGTTTGAGATTGGTTCGCTGTTCTCCACCCCTTTATTCCATGTTTGTATCATCTCTAGAAGTTTCTTTTTGATTATACCCCTCATTGGCTCTTGCTCCTTAGTCCCCTCTTTTCTGTACCCCCGTTGGCCCCCTTACCTTTACTCCGTCCCCTGGCCCTCAACCTACTGGCTCTGGTGCTCTGCCCGCCCCTTCTTCCCCATATATAAACCCGTACCCTGCCCTCCATCTTGCTCTTCATCCCTGGTCCCTCCTCAATAAACCTTGTTGCTGGAACCCATACGAAGAGCCCTTCCCGCCTCCTTTGTCGCCGGCTGTCACCTATTGTTTGTGTGCGTGTGCCCCGCTCCATCGGGAATGTGTGCGGCTGCGCCCTCATCTGCCCCTCCGTGCTGAAGTGGCTTCTCCTGGCTGGGGACCCTTCTGGGAGGCTGCGGCATCACCACCGCCCCACGCTGTGGCACAAGGGAAATTAGTGTTTCGTACCTTGATGCTAAGAGGTTTCCCTCTTCACTGCTGTTTGGTGAAATAAGCTCTTGTTTATCTTCTTTCACTGTTCTATACTACAGCCACTCCAAATCACTCTAATTACCCTTTGCATACCCAAGAATTTCTATATTTAAGCCTTGTCTTCACTTTCACAAGTTATTCTAATGATTATTCATATGGGAGCACATCAGTATTCTTCTCTTCTACTGTGTTAGTATCATGCTGACCCCAAAACTAATTCAGTATTTCAAGCAGAATTACAGTATCAGAATTACTGGTTTCAGAGCAAGACCTCTCACACTCCCTACTATGCAGTATTTGGACATGCACCCCAAAACTGCAGTGGCTTTTTTCCTCTCACTGCATCCAAAATTATCTCTTTAATGCAGGTTTAAAATGTGTTTTCTCAAATCCCCTTTCATTACCTCTATTTTATGGCCAGTGTATACTCACCCAAGTTTTGACTGTTGCTGTATTTCTTTATATTTTCCTCTTATTGTTTGAAAGTCTTCCCATTCCAACGATGTATTTCAGTAACAGACTGTCTTCATGAACTTCCTCCCCCCTCTCCAGGACTGTAAATACCACTAAACCCTCTATATGGCTATAAAAACAACTGCATTACTATCCATTGCTACTCAGACAACTTCAAAATCACTGATCTTTCTTCCTATTTAGGCAAATCTGAACCGATTTTTCAAGCAAGATTTCATGATAAGCACACACAGGCGTAGGAGAAAATTTTAGCACAGACACGTATGTAATTCATTCCTTTCATGCACTGAATTTCAACTCCATTCCAGAACATTGCTCTGTAGCTTTGTAAGAGGTGCAGTCATCTGAAAGTGAGAGCACAAGGGGCCAAAAACGGCCCAAGCACATCAGGTCTCTTATAGGATTTAGGCTGAAAAATCACAGTTTATACAACTTCAGCAGTGATTACCAGATATCATCAGCTGCTGGGAACACGTGCAGAAGCAAAACTCCAAGCAACCAGACAGCCTGCAAGTTGAACATGAAGGCATTCAATGAGCTGTGATGCTCCCAGACTTAAGGAGGTACATGGAAATGTGCCTCTGCTTATTTACCTCACACTGATGGTCTTTACAGGGCCGAGTCTGGTGAGAAGTGCTGGAAAGCACAGATTCGGCTTCTGACTACATTCAATCAATACAAACACTACTGCAGATTGTTCATAGGGTTGTTTGTTCTGTAGTGTTGTAACACGTGCCAGAACGTGTCCCTTATGCAATATGAGCAAAAAAAAAAATCCTTAAAATTTACATAGAAGTTAGATTTAACAAGACAAAAGTTTCACTGTATTGTGAAACCTATATATTACCTCTTACATTCCACTTATCCATTACATTTTATTAAATAAAAACTGGCACTGGGACATATTTTTTATCACTTTATTTAATATCCTGCAATACATACCAGTCAGCTTGTTCTTTTTACGTATGGAATAACCTTCCAAGTCAGGAAAACCCCCTTCCTCTTTAAAGTCCTGATGCTCTACCACATCAGTCTTCATTACTATTACATAAGGGGAATGAGAAAACTAATTTCTTCCTTCCCCAAATATTTTTTCTGCACTGATGTATTTGTAAATTCCTTTATAATCCTCCATTTCCTCTGCTAGCATGAAGCAATTAGACTAATCCATCCTCTGTCAACCCCAGCTGACTCATAGTGTCTTTGGATGTCATTGCAGGTTTTTTTAATTTTTTTTTTTTATCTTCAGGTCTTCTAATCTACATCTGGAGCCTACTGCTTGCACAGCAGTGGTCAGCTACCCTTCAGCTGTAGTGTTTTTGGCTTGTGCAGGACTGATGAAATCTTGGTTCCTATAAGAGCAGAATCCTTGTCCTCCTCCTCTAAATCCATTCTTTAGTGATTAACTTGAGTAGCTGTAGTGTTTTGGTTCGCATTTTTTTTTTTTTACTTTCTGTGAGATAAGGATTAGGAGGAATTGCAAAGCAGGCTCCATAATTTAAAGAACAGAAAGAAGTTTATTAATAGAACTAAAAGAAAAAAAGAAATAACAAGGAATTAAAGCAAAACCCCTGTTTTCCTCCAGCACCTCCCCTTTTAACCCAACTCGCATAAAGGATAACGAACTATAATTTTGGTCAGTATTACAGTTCTTAAAAGTCTCTCCACTATTTAAGGAAAAATGGTTTTCTTCTGTTTCACGTGGTTTCCAAACTGCTCAAAGGGCAACAGACCCACCCGAAAATTCTGCTGCCATGCAAAACATCTCTCCCATAACTCTCGCAGTTTTCCCCCACACTGCCAGCATGGGCCACACATGGGGTGTATCTTTTTAAGGATATGTGTCTTGAGGTGACTGCACAATAAGCAAATTCTAGCTTAAAAGCAACTGTTCTCTTCTTCACAACATCTCTGAAAGTCTCTTATAACTTCGAGGTGACCTGGCATGGTCACAGTTCTTTTTTTCCCCACAGGCTGCACACAAAAATCTCATCCCCCATGTCTTTAGGTGGATTAAAAAGAACACTTTGTAATACTACAGTTTTTACCACGGCCTGCAAAATTATTTTTAAGCTTCTCGCTGGGTGTGCGACTCCGCCCTTTTTTTCTCATCGCCATCTTCAGCTCTGTCTCAATGACTTACTTTCTCTTTCCTTCTGACCTTGAAGTCACCATGATTTTCTTTGGGCTTTATGCTGGAGAAAAAGCCTCTTCCTCTTTACGTGCCTGGTTCCTCAGCTCGACTCAAGCTACGTTGGTTGCAGAAAGTTGTATCAGCTCCCGCCGGGATCTGTGCAGGGCTGCGTGAGGCTCTTCTCCAGTCCTTAGAAGCCGCGCTGGGTGGTATCGGCTATGCAGCAGCTTAAGGGCTGTTTCTTAGCTGCCCACGGCTCTGAGGGGACTCTCCCACCTCTACCTGGTGCCCGTGCCTCCCTGCCTGGGAACAGGGGGGTGGGCCCGGGCTGCTCCTAGAGATGGAGCCCTGGGGCCCATCTTCCCCCCCCTTACCTGCGGGAGGCTCGAACACCAAAGGGCAGTTCCCGCCTCTCCAGGTGGTTTAAATATGTAAATTTTGAGAAGCACCGTTGGTCTAAACATTGTCCATCAACTCAGGTTCAAACCACCACAGTAGCGTTTATGCACAAGTTCCAGCTTCTCCATCAGTAAGAAATACTACAATCAGAGCAGGGTTTAGCTCTGTGGGACAAGAAGAATGGTCATGGATACGGCCTTGCTGCCTCTATGGAAGATAAGAGGAAAGGTAAACTCCTTGCATCTTTCCTGAACAAGGCATAAATCTGCTCTGCACTTTTGTCTTCTTATGTAAGAAAAACTTTGGACCTTTCCAACTGCCTAGACGGTATCTTCTGTGCTGTGACACTGAACCACGTACTCAATATCCATTATTTTGTCTACAAAGGTGTTGGATTAATGGTTGTATTTTGAGAGTGTGTGTTAACTTGAAGTATTCCCACAAATATGCTACAGAGTGTTCTGCATTGTAGCTCCACTCTCCCAAGTCCTATCTGGGCAAAATAAAGCTCCAAGGAATCTAAACCCCTCAAATATTTTTATATTCCAAAAGTATAACGAGCCCATGTTCTGGTATTTGCTTTTGGAAGTGTCAGCATGTTTATCCAGCTTCTGCCTTATCAAAAATATAAAAATAGCCATAGAATCATAGAATAATTTAAGTTGGAAAAGACTTTTACAATCATTGAGTCCAACCACTAGTAAATAGGTATACTTATTACCAGTCACATGAAAATGACCCTTGAAGTGAAGAGAGGGCACTTCCAGAGCCAGTCAGAGCTTTGTGTGTTTAGGAGGGATATCAAGTCCAGCACTGTTGCAAGCAGCAATTTTGAGAGCCACCAGCCTGGTGAGGGAAGTAGGGGAACACGAGAAGCATGAAGATAATTTCAATGATATATAATGATATAACAGTCAATGATACATAAACCAAACACTGGAACATCTGTGTTTGTATTGCTTTACTGATATTTGTAAATACTTCATCTGGTGCCATTTCATTAACCAGCAGTTAAAGTTCAGTTAGAATTAACTAAAATATTAAATTTCAGCACATGCTGATGCCCAGTAATTCATTCAAGTGTTTCACTGCTGACGAATTGCCACTTTTCTTAAAACTGTCATCTTCTTGGCCAAATCCTATACTTATTCACGGATCTGGCAGCATTTGAATTATGTTCACTACCCTAACTTTCATCTGTGTAAGTCAAAGTGTATGGTTTTGGTCCAACACCTTGCACAGTCCTGCTTTGACAGTATTTACTGCGATAATTTACAATTCTGTCAATTTCTGCACTTTGCAATTTAGCTACTGCCCATCTATTCTGGTAGTGGTTTGAAGTGTTTCTCCTCTCTCCAGATGAAAAACTGTAATACAGACCTTGGCTACTGCTAGCAGCTGCACAGAGAAGGCTGAGTATTTTATCACCCAGACATCTACTTGCAACAGCTGCACTCTTATTCACATTTTAGGTTACTTCTGTACTGTTTGTGTGCAATAAAAAAGTCACCAAACTTTAAACACATTTAGTAAGAAGACCTAGATACCATACAAGCAGAACAGTGAAGTCTAGACTAATCTCCATTTTCCATAATCTCCAATTTCCATAATTGTTCCAAAAATAGAATGAAAATATGAAGAACAGAGAATTTTACACTCATAATTAAGATGATGGTGCCATTTCAAAATCTACTTCAAATACTTCTTCTAGGCTGCTTGCAAGCTTATACATGCACTAAACAGAAAGCTGCCACTACAACTTGTAAATAGAAAAATACATCTGCATTTTAAACCAACAACAAAGTAAAATCTCTACTTGCAGTCATCTCCTTTTCAAAAGCTTTGCATACAAAACAGTTACGACTCTCACAGCTGAAGAAAAAACTATTATTTCTGACCAGAAAAACTGCCATAGTGGCCAGTCTAAACAGGCAACAAACAATTCTGCTGCTGCCTTTGCCACAGAGTAAGATATCCACTCTTGCATTTGCAATGTGGGAGAAAAGAGAGAGACCTTATTTTTAGGGTGTTTTGACATCTACTCACATCTAAGTATTGTCATACTTACAGATCACTTTCAACACCGGTTAAACTAATCAAAACCAACATTTTCTAACACTTTACCTTCAATTATAAGACTGGACATCCATTCATCTCTTAATATTTACAGCCCTTAAAAAGAAGAACAAAAGACAACTATACCACTATACAACTATATACAATATACTATATTGTACCTATTTTCAGGGAAAAGTCACATATTGTTAACCAGGTGCGGTTGGATCTATTACCAGTGATTTTTACCTCAACCAGTAGACAAATGGGTTGAAATTATTAAAAAACAGAATTAAAGAGACTGATAGAACAACAAATCACCTGTGAGGGTGGTGAGACACTGGAACAGGTTGCCCAGAGAAGCTGCAGATGTCCCATCAGTGGCAGTGTTCAAGGTGAGGCTGGATGGGGTTCTGAGCAACCCTGTCCATGGCAGAGGCATTGGAACAAGATGGTTTTTAGGGTTCCTTCCAACACAAACCATTCTATGATTCTATGAAAACCAGTACAACATTTTTAAATCCGTGAACCTCAAATCAGTAAGTGTTCAGTATCACCATCAGATTGCAAAAAACGTATCTTTTGAAGGGATACCATTTAACTGGATGCTTCAGGAGGTTCTGAATAAATGTTTCACACAAAACTACTATGGAGTCTGACTGGGCATGGAATGAGAGTTGAAAGTGATACACAAGAAACAATTCATTGAGGATGGTTAAGTTTTAACTTGACAAATATTAAGAGTAAAGTGCCCTGGGAATTTGTACTGAAACTGTTGTTTTACATATTTTTTCATCTGGAAAAAGAGACACATAGTGCACTAGCAGCATCTGTGGATAATAAAAATTTTCAAGATTATTTTCAGGGCAAACGAATGAGGAGTAGCAAAGTTAGAACAAAGAGAGATAAAGATTCATGATTAACTCAAAATAATGAACTGCTCATATGCTCCAAAGTTTACTAGGACTGACAGTCATAGGGAAAAGATTAATGAGGTCTTTATTCAGTGCATTCTGGTAAACAAAAATGAAGTATTCCAACCATACATTATGCTACAGAAATACACACAGTTGGTCACAGCCACAATGACTTCATGAGGGGGAAGTCCTGCTTGTTGAACCTGATTTCCTTCTACAACAGGGTAACCCACCGAGCTGACCAAGGAAAGCCAGTAGATGTAATGCTTTTGGACTTCAGCAAACCTTTTGGATACTGTCTGTCACAGAAGCCTTCTGGACAATATGTCCAGCACACAGCTGGATAACTGAGTTATGTGATAGGTAAGCAACTGGCTGACGGGTTGGGCACAAAGGGTTACAGTGAATGGGGTGACATCAGACTGGCGACCTGTCACCGGCAGGGTTCCGCAGGGCTCCATCCTCGGCCCTGTGCTCTTCAACACAGGACTGGAAGGAATGCTAAGTTTGTTGGTGACACTGAATTGGGAGGAGCTGTCGACTCCCTCGGGGTCAGAAAGGCCCTGCAGAGACCTCAACAAATTAAAGGGTTGGGCAATCTCCAACTGCATGAAGTTTAACAAGGGCAAGTGCCGGATTCAGCACCTGGGACGGGGCAGCCCTGGCTGTGTGTATAGCCTGGGAAATGAGAGGCTGGAGCAGCGCTGTGGAAAGGGACCTGGGGGTCCTGGTCAGTGGAAAGTTGAACATGAGTCAGCAGTGCCCTGGCAGCCAGGAGGGCCAACCTTGTCCTGGGCGGCATCAGGGACAGCATCACCAGCCACGCAAGGGAGGGGATTGTCCTGCTCTGCTCTGCACTGCAGATACTACATAAAATACTGCAGATTGAATTGCAGTATCTGATTGCTGATTTTGGCCCTCTAGCTAACTGGAGCAACTTTCCTGTGTTGCAACTTTTCCTCTTTGTAGAGGCTGTTTGCACTGCAGAATGGCATACAAACACATGCTTTTAAAGTTTTTAATTGTATTATGAAGAAAATCCAAAACCACTTTATTTATAAAACCCCCTATTCGCATAGCAACCAAACTACTACCGTAAATTACTGAGGCTGTAGAGCCCAAGTGAACCACACAGGTAAAACTTATAGGATGAATCTTCTATAAAAACAAACCCAACACCATTTAAGTTATTAGAAAACAACCCAACATTTTAATCTTGAAGACTTTTCAAACATTACTGCAATATAATTGTGGAAAAACATGTTACTTCCTAGAAGGAAGTTAGGTATATCCAAACAGATTTGTATCTTCTTCAGTTACAAAGTTTGATTTTCCTTGTTCAGTTCCTCATTGCCAACATGGCATTTATATCCCAAATAAGATTTCGTAACTGATCCATGATCTGCTTCAGCTGCTGATTCTTCTGTTTCAGTTTCTGTGGGAAGAGTTCATTAGAAGTTTTTTTGTGACAAGTTCAAATAGCGCACTCAAAAATCCAACAGAAGTTACAGTCCTATGAAATGCTATATGAATCTTTCCTCAGCTGTCGGTGAGCACTATTAGTAGGATAATACACCTCCTTTAAAGCACATTCTAAAAATACAAGAAAGCCTCAAAAGTTAAGGACCATTGCTAGAGGAGGAATGCTGTTTCTTTTTACAGCAGCCTTTTATCAAAACACCTGACACCTTCAAAATCTGGAGGCTTGTGGGGATCAGTTCTCACTTTGAAAAGTCCAAAAGTGAGCATCCTAAGTTGGAAGAAAGAATTTGGGGAGCAGGTAAATTTATATGAATATATGTTTTATAAATTGGGTTTAGAGAAAAATGAAGGATTAACAGTACAAGTTTGAACAAAGCACCAGGTATAGGTGAAGCAAATCAAGCTTTTGCAGCCCTTCTGCTATATAGGTCAACTGTGATGCATTAAGAGTCCTGTCTTGAAAAACGTTTTCCCAACCATGCTGAATTCTTTAAAATTAAGTATTTGTTTTTGCAAACTGCAGAAGCATTTGGAAGAACAGGAGAACAGCAAACTAGCTTTTATTGGCTGCATAGCCAAAACTTAAAAATTATGTCTCTACAGAAGAAAGATCAGGGCATTAAGACATCACACCATTTCCCTAACCTTTCATGTTTCACAATAATACCCATATTTATTGTCTCATTTATGCATTTTCCTGCTCAAATGAAAGCTGTTGAGAACTAAGTTAGGTTGTTGTTAACAGTACACAGTCTGTCCTTTATTTCATTCTGATTTGATAAGATGTCAGCCTTCTCACATTAGAGATCAAACTACTTATTCATTAGGGAAGTCTGGAGTTCCAAGTAAAGTGAAAGCACAGGAAAGACTTGCTACCATCAAAACAGAGCAAAATGTTTCAGGTTTGATGTAACTTTGGTATTCGCACTACACAAATGGCAACACATTAAAAGCATGACACAAATCAGTAATACATCCAGAGTAACTGGAACAGAGATAAAACGAAGCAATATCCTGAAAATTAGTCTCCTGAATTTTGATGCAGACAACACAACAATATTTTTAAGTTGCCAGCTGGTCAGCTAGGTAAGAAGTCCAGAGGAAAAAAGGAAGCCTATTCACTTCAGACCTGTAAAAACAGTTTGAAGTAATACGGTAATTAAGCTTTGATTACATGGAGAACATACTAAGGGAAATACTCCTGAATGCAGACTTTGCAGGACATGTTCCCTGGAAGAAGAGACAACACTCTAGATCCAGACTCCCAAGAAGGATACAAAAACAGATGTAGGACAGTTCACATGCACGAACACTGAATTTCTAATCAAGCATTTGACAGACTAAAAAGATAACTGTTTTCAAGATAACTGTGCATTTATCTAATGCTTCTTTCTTTTCCGTTTGCTGATCCAAGTCTTCACAACATACAGCAGAAATTCAGCTCCTAATGACGAGTGAAAACTAAGCAGCATGTAGTTAGCACAGCATCCAAATGACAGAGCTGCAAGTGTCTTCCTACAAAAGGTCATAAATGCAAGATCTTGATGCTTGAGAAAGCACAAGAGGGATGAGATAAACAAGCATGTTCATCATACCTGTGGCATTTTTTAACATAATTCTGTTTGCCATCCTTAACATTCAATTCTAGAATAAACAGTGATTGTTACATCAAAACTACTGGTTTAATGCAAGCTCTCACTCCCTCATACTGAGGGCATGCCATTTCAAGGTATTTCAAAACTTTCATCAATGGAAATGAAGGCTGAACAGTTGGTGATGGTAATTCAAATCACAGACAGAAATAAGAACCACTGACCTCTGATAAGCAGACTGTTTTCTCTCTCCACCCATGTCTAATTTTACTGTTACTCACATGAACTTTGTGTAAGTTATGCCCGAAAGACTTATTCTGTAAAACTGTTTTTCTTTCTTGTGGAAATATTGACACTGTAAATTGTTTGATCTTTATTTGATGTTAGACAAGGGAACCTTCAGACTGGATTTCATTTGTTTTCAAAGCATCTGTAAGGACAAGAAGTATAAAACTGTTTCTTTATTTATCTGAAGATAATTTTAGATCCTCAACTTCAGTGAAGAGCTAATTTCTTAGCTCTTCTACTTTTTCTGCAGCCAGAAAAAACATCTAAGATGAAGCACCATCCCTGGGTTGCTAGGCTGTTGAAAGAATAAAGAGAAGAGAAAAAAATCCACTTCAGAGAGCAGAGTCTCCTAATTGAAATGCATACAGTGATCTTTGTTACTGATCTTTGACAGGCAGTGGTCCACACCACAAAGTACTACATAATTAATATGTTCTGCACCACTGGAAGTGCTGGCCTCTGCTTAAGACTTTGCTGAGCCAGTAAGAACATCTCAACTCAAGTCTAACCTTGAAAAGATAGGTGAAATGGCCTTCTTGGGAAATGGGCGAGATCTTAAAGCAGCTTCTGCAGCAATGACAAATTTTCCTTTGAACAGATTGCTTGCAAGTTGTCTCCCACTCTTTCCTCCTTCTGTTGAAATGACTTAGTTGAACTCTAGACTGCTTCTTAGGATTAAGAGTTGTATGAAACAAGAAAAAGTACTTCATCGTACATATATGCTACAGCTTATGACTTTATCTGTTTTAAGATAGCACAGGGAAATTCTATGAGGCAGTTTATAATGAGTTTAAGAGACCTAAATTCAAGCCATATCTGTCAGGCATGTTCCTGTTAGTCTTTCTCTGTCACAAAAGGGATCTGACTGAAAACCAGCCCTAGGGGTCTTCTTTGGTGATATTAATATTTAATGGAATCCATTTTGACTGACCTTGTAAGTATTATGGTCATTGTGATGGAGTTGGCAAGGACTGCACCTTCCAGTAACCAATGAGACCTTAGTTGGCTTAGGTCAAGTAGGTCATTTATGAAAACATTTACTGAAGCACAAAACCCACATAAATGGAACGAAGTGGGAGAACCATAACATACATTCGGAAAATAGCTGTCTTTCAAGGGAAAAAGCTGCCATAAAGGACCTGCCATGTTTCATGCAGATTTGGGTTTAGTAGGACACAGTAATTTCAACTTTGACTGAAATAAATTTTTTACTAAAAGTCATTTTTGCTTCACGTGCATTTCATTAGAAATCAGTGCTGTCTAGACCAATTCACAACATACCATCGAGATGTATCAGAACCTTCCTTTGCACACTGTTCTTGTCTCCCTCCTCATTTTAAGCTCACGTATCCTTCAAATTTTAAAACTAAAACATCATTCTGAGTCATTATGCTGCACTCAATCCATTTGTTAGAAATCCATTCTTCAGGCAAAGAAAATAATGTAAACACTGTGGAAGAGTAAGACCACATTCCAACCGGTTCCTCTAAAAACATCAACAGTACTTGCTGTGGTACAGGCTCTTCTTCTGCTTAAGAAAAAAAACAAGCAAAGATCTGTTTC
>WEIT01027129.1:294-35702 GCA_013389985.1 Dryoscopus gambensis
GTATTACACTGTACATTCGCTCGTTTTTATTGGTACACATATTTTAATGGGATAAAACAAAGATTGCATTGATCCAGTATCTTTATATTACATAAGTAGCTGACTATCATTTTAATGCAAACTTCTCTAATTTTCCTATCATAAAAGCACTACCATTGCTTTCCAAATAGGGGGGAAACCCAGACAGAATCAGCCTATTGCAGGTGAGTTTAATAAATATTATAACTTTATAAAGATTACTGCATGTATTTTAACAAAAAGGACTATTTAAAATTAACTATCTGAACATTTTGATTAAAAGAAACCATACTTATACAAGGCTTAGCAGCATATACAATGGCATGTAATTAGCATACAAATATGTAGCAGAGACTGATCTGTATTTTAAGATTTTGTGTACGAATTAACCGGTATAGACATTAATAAGATTCTCTTCCTGAGAGTATAGACGATGTGTCTGCTACGACTGTCCTGGAAGCTACCTCTAAAGCTAGCCTGTCCTATTTTCCATATCACAAGTCCGTGTTTGTGGCCATGGAAAATGCTCTTGTAAGCATGCAAGGTACTTAGTACCTGAGCATGCTTAGTATGTAAGTCCATTACCAGGCAGTCACACTGGCAGTGTCCCCTAGGTAGCAGTAAACCCAGCAGCCACTCAGCACAAACATTATTACCTCATGCATGGAGCAACCCCAGAAATTGCTTTTCCATCACAGCATATATACAGACAGAAGGCTGGCCATGAGCCAGATATTGTAAGAACCTCTAAGAGATTATGGTGCAGTACAGCTCAGCCTCTACAGTGCAGCCACCCACATGCACAGAAGTCAGGCTATGCACACTTCCTGTGTGTTACTGCTCGGATCAAGAAAAGCCTACTCTAACTCATGTTTGTTCCCACCTCTTAATGGGACAGTTGCGTGCCAGCTTGTTACTCGGAACGTCTTCACATATGGCATCCCTAGGGCTGCCAAGGATGACTGAAAATACTGGAAGTGAACAATGGGAGAGACTCAATAATCATCTTCCTCACTCCTCAGACTTGACACAAGGAGGGCTGAGGCATGCAAAAGAACAGCAGTTCACACAGGAGGTCAGCTTCTGCCAGCTTGAGATTTGGTACATACATTTCACATAACTAAGCTATTTTCTTGTGCAGAATACACACAACACAGACCACACCACTGTGAACCTTCCCTGCTTCTCCATCCTTATGCCTCACCCTTAACTAGGGCCTGAACTGAAGATGCTACATGAAGTCTTAGCTCTCTTTGATGAGACTACAAATACAAATATCAATTACATAAGATGTGAAATTCCAAGCAAGAAGACATTGAAGAACTAAATCTGCAGGCTGATACTCACATGGAATGTAATTCAGTTTGGAAATATTCAGCAAGAATGACTGTAAATGTTTTCATTTACTAAGCAGACATTTACATTTAAGAAGCTATATGGAATGTTGTTTCACACTGTTATATTAGTCTACTGCAATTCATTTTCAAAAGGTTAGCAGGCCTGTGGGTACAGCATGGTACTACGGACTCAACAGACTGTCTGAAAACCAAGTCTATGATGCCACTGTCTGCTGGCTGATTCGAAATGAAGCTACCAGGTTTCAGCCCAGCTCCATATGTAGCTAGTCCCTAAGCACCGCTCCTTCAGATACTCTTGTTTACAATCTCATGAGGAAATTTGGGAGCTGAAGGGCTGAAAATCTGGTAATCGCCTCAGAAAAAGGTGAGGAGGTGGAAGAAGGACTGTTCCAGTAGGAGAGCTTACATAGGTCTGTTCTATGAAGAGAGAATTTCAATCGCCAGGGCTGTCAGATCCAGCACTTTTTGTATGAATTTATTTTAAAATCAAATTCGCACCCCCTTTTCACCACCACACATAATTTCAAAGGGCATTTTTATTTTAAAAATTAGGGAAATTAAGGAAAACTAATAGCTCCAAGTATCTGAAACTTCAAACTCCAAGTGAATTTCCAGTCACATAAACAAATATTTTGGTCTGAAGTCTCTCAGCCCCCAAATTTGGATAACAGTATGAAAGATGATAAATCTAGAAAAAACTCAAGCCTTACCTTCTTGTAGAGACTTCTCAGGTCTCTGTACTGCCACATACTATTGAGGACCTGAGATGCTGCTTTCACCACTTTAGGCGAATGCCTGTTACACACATATATTAAAAAGGGAGAGAGAGAGAAAAAAAGAGTGAGAAAGAGACTGTTAAGTACAGGACACCATTCATCCCAATTTTCAAATGCATCACTATGGATTTAAACACACAAATAAAGTGTGTTTCAAGCATACCATAAGATCTTTGCTTGGCATCTTGGACACCAATGTGTTTTAAAGCAAGGGCAATATATCTTATTTCTATAGTACTAATCAATCAGTAAGGAGCAAAATGCGTGTGTGTCTCAGTACACACAGGGATTTCTGCTGAGAGCATAGTAACGTGAATGGGAGGTAGCAATTGGCAAAATTGTTGAGGATCCAACTGGCATTATATACATCTAAGATACGCTACAACTTTTGGCATAAAGGACAAGGAGTCACAGCAGAATATCTTCCTCTGTAAGCTGCCAAACCCGAGGACTGTGCTCAACTCACTAAGCTTCTCTGAGCAGCGGCCAAAAGAAACTCTAGATGGGTGATGAGCACTGGTTTTGAAATGCAGAGTGAAGATGCAGAAATACAACTGATTATAAAAAGCTATGATGAATTTCATTAGGAATCCAAATGCGGAGCTGGATTTTGCTCACACCATTATCCTTTAATGACAGCAATACAATGTCATTTTGAAAACCATGTAACTTCACATGGGCTTTCTTTTCAGACAGGTTTTGAAAGAAGATCTAAACTATTGTTACAATCAGTTGCTGTCATATGTTCCTGTTGGAATAGGTAATTAAAAAAATATCAGAGAGTATTCATCTCAGTGAAGAAGGGTCAAATAGAAAAGGACCAGGAAGATAACCCAGGCCATCAAGGTGGCATACACTGTCCTGGATCAAAAATACATATAAAGCAGTAGAACAATAGAAAACCTTGCAAAGGCCAAAGTCCAGAGTGAGGATTGATGGAGTTCGGGACAGTCACTGAGTTGATTTATGTTTTACTCAGAAGAGGCATATGGATTGCACAATCAAAGAGAAACCAGAAAACCAGCAGCATAAGTTACTGCTTTGGGCAGGGGTCAGGCTCTGGTTCATTCTGTGACTGCTGAGAAGGATCACTGGTTGGCTCACTATCAAGCTGGTAAAGTGTTCTTACGACACAACTGATTCATTAATACATTTCCCTAGTAATTTATTTGGTGCTTTTTTTTTCCACTTCTATTCCATTTCTTACCCAGAGTACAGCAGTAGGTGGGTAATTGGTGAGTAAACATGATTTTTATAAACCCTTTCAAGTGTAATTGTTTTTATTATACTTCCAGCTGTACTGGGTAGTGGGGTGCTGGTAGCATGGAGTAACAAGGAAAATAACTGTGCCAACCACTCCGTGAGTACTGAGGAGAGGCAGGAGCTAGGTGAAGCTGATATGGGCTTGGCCAATATAAATAACCTTATGAACACCAATTCTCTCATGCAGTCATACAGGGAGAGTGTTCAATCCCTGGGCAAATTCCAAAGGCTAGCAGGGTCAGCCCCACACTCCTGGCACTGATACATATCAGGATGAATGGCCTGTCCAGTAGCTTGCATATTCAGAAGCAGTTGCTTCATACTGGACAAAATTATTTCATACAGAAGTGTTTTACTGTATTAAAGTGAGCATGCCAGAATTTTCTATCAGTCCAACAACCAGCAATTTTGATTTTCAAACAATGCATTACCTGTAAGAAACCAAACCAAACCAATAGCACACAGTACTGACATTTCTGAAAGCTGAAAAATGGAACTTTTACTTAAGATGGGCATTTGCAGCATTGTGTGTTGACAGGTTTTCTTGTTCTAGAACTGTGTAACCTGTAAAAATAGTAACACAGGACTGCTGCTCAAAGTACTTGAGAGGAGGGATACATATCATGACTTGGAGGGGCATTTTGGAATTACTCTACCTGGGCTAAATACATTAATTAGAAATAGGTGTCTTTTACAGTTATGAGGGGTATTAAGACAGTGAATTATGCCCTTGGACCCTCCTAAAACTGCTCATGATACTTCAAAAATTCCAGACTCAATAGGTATTAGTATTCTTTACCAGATAATGAACAGATAGACAAATGCATTATTCTGAGGAAAGACACATTCAGCTTAAGAGAAATGGATATGAACCTGCTTCCAATGTCATTATATTTGATCTAGAAAATATAAATAAAAAATTTAAGTAGATTTGATAATAACAAAATGCAAATATAAACAGGCAGAGCATGGGGAGCTCTCATAGCTGGCAACACATACTTGGTCACACTACTACTTTTTATCCCTTACAATTCAAGTGCAAGAATGTTTCAATAATGAATTTGGTATGAAAGGAAAAGGGTGACAATAGAGGAAACGAAATGTGATTAAATTATACTGGCAATGCTCTGATCACATAGGCGAGCATAAGTTCTCATACCAAATGTAGGGTGCATAAATCTTTCCTTCAGGTTGTGGCCTGGCTTTGTGGGGCTCTTTAAGAGCTCTGATGCTGCAGTAGGCTGTGTGATGACAGCTCCGAGTAGGTGGACTGATGGGTTTTGTACACTACAGTGAAGGCTTTTTGTTTTCAAACTGCCATAGTCCCATTGCACTATACTTCATCAGGTTGACAAATATGAGAACCAGGCTATCTGTTTCAGGCAAAAGAAGGATAAAGAGTGAACTCTTCATGAAGAGTGTGTACATAGCCAAACAGACAAGATGAAACCATAGCTGTTCTGAAAATGTCACAATTGTGTGCAAGACATTTTTTGCCTCACGAGGCAGCCTAATGCTCTCTCAGAAGCAAGCAGTCAGAAAATCCATGGATCTACTACCGAGCAGGTGGCAGGGAAAAGGGTGCTCTGAAGAGGGACAGTGACTTTACATTCTTCACTCCTAGAGCAAGAGGAGCAGTAACAGAACTGTGGTGAGGTCCTTCCTTCCAAAAGATCCCTCCCACCTGCATGTCACCCCTTGTGCAGGGTGCAATCCAACTACTCTGATCCCTAATGTTTATCAGGATCTTCTGCAATTGCTTAGAGGTAGGGGTTACTGTAGAGAATTACTCTTCCTTAAAATGCACATGGAGTGCACTCCCTGCCCCGCTGACGGCACATCAAAAATAAACCAAAGCAGAGGGAGACTTTTGGTATTGGCATTGTCTGTTTCTTGTCACCCTTCACACTGGGCATATGATTTCTGATGAAACTAAAGGGTTCAACTCACGATTGCACAGAGAAGACGAACACATTCAGGACTAGTAATAACTACTGGAGAAGTTAAAAAGGTGCAAGGTGATTCGCAAAACATACTTGTCTCCTTTACTCTTAGATATGCCAACCAGTTTCTCAATGCCGCCTGCGTCTCGTAAGGCCTTGGCATTCTCCATGTTTTTAGTGATGACTTCATGCAGAGTGCAGCAAATGGCAGTAACGGTGTCATCAGACATGGCCTTGCTCGCTGAGCTGTTGCTGTTGTTAGCGCCTGGCAGTCGGTGGACCAGATCCCTCATGGCATACTTGCCTTTGTTGAAAGAAAATGAAGGGACAATTCAGAAGATACAGCAATAAAGGGTGATGGAGAAGTACAGGGAAAACACGCAAGACTAATAGCACCATTTGCATCACTGCACATAATCTAATTGGATACTGGTATTATTTTGGAGCAAGTCATATTTATATGATTGCACGTTCAAGCATTTCACACATTACGGACTCTGTTAATACTTCCACACTGCATCAGTCAGAGACTTCCGATACGGATACATCACATCCTTAAGAGAATGGAACTGTGCCAGTAAAGGCCAAGTATATGCATAAAGATAACCTGAACACCACAATTCATAGAACTTGGCAAGTCCTCATCTCCCACTGAACAACTCACAACTTGTGACCATAAATTAAATGTGCATCAACTGTTAAAACCAAACAGTGAATGCAAACCCAATGATGTTTTTATTTGTGGAAAAGTCTTCTCTGAAGGCTTCTTCACTGAACAAGGTTAATTCTATTCTACATGCAGCAATTTACCTGGGATTGTTAGTGTTTTGTAGACTGTACTGCTCAAGTAGACACCACTTTTTCCACACACCCTTAGTTGTATGCATGGTGATGACCAGAAAAGGAGCTTTTCTGACATATATTCCAGTCTAGCATTTAGAAAGGATTTACTGAATTAAACACTAACCTCCAGAACTTAAAATCTCCTAAAATGAAAGGAATTTTTAAAATGGTCACATTGAACATTTAAAGAAAAAGAAACTCTGTCAGTTACATTTGGGTTTGATGATCTTTTCCAACCTAAATGATTCTAAGATTATTGTAATTTTTTCATGCTTAAATAAACAGATTTATTTTTCAAAATTGAAGCAACTTCTGAGAATTTTTATATACATATATATTTATATTTATATTTTATATATATGAGGATTTATATATATATATATCAGGATTAGCACCAGCACAGGTACACAAGAAGCCTCACATCAGTTCTAGAGGATTGCTGTTATGGTAAATGGCTGCTCAATCCTTCAATGTGATGAAGAGAAGATCAGAGAAGGCGAAGGCCTGATGAAGTCATTACTGAGGTCAGTGAAACTACTCTGAATCACCTTCAGTGCAGCTGTGCTAGGAATTTACATACAGCAATCACCATGAGCGTATCATGCAGGATGAAAAGGACAGGAAAATTGGGAAATATAAACATAATTAGTAATCTAATCTACATCACATTTCGTGAACGATCAGGTATGATTATTGTATATAATATGATAATTTAATCAGATTTTTGGGATAACTTAAAAATGTTCTGATCGATTCATGTTTATGCATACTTATTAAAAATCTTATTTCTGAATTCATAAATTCAGTTGTTTGTATACATATTTGAAAGTAGAGGGAAGAGGAAAATCACATCTTTTAACTACCAGACACTGAACCATTTTTATTTCTCACAATTTTGCCTGATGTGATAGAACTACAGCCAGTCATTTGAACAGAATATTCATAATACAGATAAAAACTAAAATCTCTGTACCGAACTGTTAAAGATTATCAAATAGATTTTGTGGTAATGTGAGTTGTTAGCAAATACTCACTCTATATCATGTAAAAACATTCCTGATTATAAAAAGCACTAGACTGCCCACAAAATGTGTACAGTAGGATTTGAATCTTACCAGTGTGCTGCAATACAAATAAAAATCCTGTCTCCAAACATTTTTATTTCTTTGAACTTAGTATTCAATTTACTTGCCCTGTTACAATTAAAAGCAATATGATTAATATCAGATGTAGTATAGTTGTTAGCACCTCTTTCTCTTCGAGAAATCATTTGTTTGAGCAAACTGAAAATCTTCTTTTCCCCTACACATTTATGAAACACTGTTACAGAAAAGTTTGAAATACTATTTTCACCTGCATCTGTTTGTTCTGCGTAACATAAACACATTAATAGTTGTGTATCACTTACAGTGATTACTTCAGTTTGAAACACATATCAAATTAAGCTTGTGTTTCAAAAAATAAAATAAAATATGATTTGGTGTAGCTTTTACTCTTCTGGCGCAGTGTCTGCCACTGGTCAGAAATAAGTACACGTCGATAAATGAGATGAGTGAGACTTTCTGCTTTACTCTGTGCACACATCCAGGATAGACCAATATTCCTTTTTCCTTTTGTACCTCGCTTAAATTGCAACAGAGCATCTCAGCACCTCAGTCCTCTGGTGGAATCAGTTCACGGTGATCATTTCATTAGCACCCAAAGACTGCATCCTGGAGCACTGGGTGTAGGGAAATCTGGATGGCTGCCCCAAGCAGATTTCTTTCCTGGGAGTGGTCTAGTATTCCAGGCAATAGTATTCACACCAGTACATGTGCCCAGACACACAAGATGCTTCTTAAAATAAATAAAGGCTTTGGAGCTACCGGGAAAAGCTCAGCAGGAAAACTAAAGCAAACAACAATCAAGCATGGTATAAGCATTCTGGACATGCCAATGCTCAGCAGTTCTAAAGTTTCTGCTGTGCACACCCTTCAGTTAGGCGTGAGAAGATCAAATCCGTATTAGACGCTTCAAAACAATGAAACAGCTTTTTATAGATAATGTGTAACAGTGGGAACAGCATTCCTTATTCTGAGCAGTTGCAGTAATTCCAGCCCAATACTACTATTCAATTCTTAATCAGATGCATATTTAGAGTAAAATATATTCTGAGTGGGTTTGGTAGGGGTTTTTTATTGCCCTCCCCATCTCCCCCCACAAGAATTGCATCAAATTTAGCCTTTGGATAGCAAGTGCCAGAAGACTCACATTTCGTAGATCTAAAATCTAGTCACTGTATTTCATCCGTGGCAGCTGTGCAAGCTGGTGTCCAGTTTGAAGACGCCCTTATCAGAACCTGTAATATCAATGCCAGGCCCCCCTGCCAGCAGCTGCCTGTGAGGGAGACACGTTTCCCTCTCCCTGCCCTGTCCCCAGGAGGCAGCGAAAGACAGAACTGCCACTTCTAACAAAGCTGCTCACCCATGTAGGTAATAAAGCAGTTGACCACAATTCCAACAGGCAAAATGTCCTTCCAGGGGTTCACTAAACAAAGGTGGCACACCAGCTGGAAGAAGAAGGGAGTGGCTGGGCTACAGAGTTGATCTAAGCCACTGTTTACATGGTCTTAAAACCTATTTACAAGTGTAACTGTTAGCACATTTTCTGTGGTTTGAGTACTTTGAACACTGTGTTAGCTATGTGAACATTACTGAAAAAGCAGGAGATTTGCTTTAATACCGAGTTAAACCATGGAAGGTGAAAGTCAAGGACTATTCTTTATACTGCAAAAAACTTTCCTAAAACTAAAGAAATAGTTAGTTAATAAATGTTCACAGAAAAAAACCCACCAGTTATTGGTTAGCTTCTCTAACTAAGTTATGTTCCTACTGCTTTACCACAGACATGAAGAAGAGAACAGCCATGTCTTCCAGCATGACATACAGAAGAAACCTTGCATTACAGCGGTGTGAATGTGAATTCCTACCACAGGTACTGCTGCATCAGCCCAACACAACTGACAACACAACTGTGACCCTTGACTTCTGCACTGGTGATTGTTACATTCTGCAGAGCATTCGCACTTAGAATTATGCTTTCCCATGTTAAGAGCCTCTTCAGAAAGCAGACTGAAATGCAGAATGGAAACCAGTGTTGGAATGTCAGCACTACTATTACTTAGCACCACTAACAGGAGAGCTGGGCAATGCAGCTTGCAACACAAGAAGCCACCCTGCATGGAAGAAGCGAGAACTGATGAGGGTGCTGGGAAGAGAGGCGGATGTGTGTGAGGATTATATTAAAAAAAAATAGCCTTGTCAATTTTCATTAGGGTCCATACAGAACTATTTTCATCTACAAATACATTGATTTTTTATTTTTATTTTTTGTATTTGAACAACATTACACATTGTAAGACCCAAAACTGATTTGAAGCTTTTAAAGAGGATTTGCATAATATGATTAAACATAGCCAACAGCTTGACAAGGAAAATAGTATTTATTCGTTCAATTTCACTCTTAAAGGAAGGAAGAAAGACATTAAATAGATGTAATAGGAAAGGAGTTGTCTTGTAGGTGGTTGGGAGAGCATTTTTCTGATACTATACATTTAAAAGTTATTTTTCTAAGGTAAGACTTCCATCATTTTCATATTAAGAAGGTGATTCATCTAACACCATGCACTGAGTCTTTGACTGTAAGATGATAGTATTTGCTTATTATTTCAACAATGAAGATCTGATGTCTTTTCATTTGTGTGATAAAAGTCTCAGCACCTTAATACCTGCCTCCGTTACTTAATTCAGGAAACTTTTTACTTCATAGGATCAAATAACTGTCCTAAGAGAAATTCTGCCCTCAGAGCCAAACAGCAGAGCAAACTATTCTTCTGGTAGATTAAACCAGAGCAAAATCATCACAGATAAGGTTCTACTTCTGAAAATATTTCCCTGCTATTGCCTTGGGACAAATTCACTGCTGTTGTAACATTGTTGAATCCACTTCCATTTTCACTCATTTCTGAATAATGCCTTTGACACATTGGCAAATTTATTAAGTAGTTGTGACATGGTTTCTAGTTTGAGAGTACAAGATTAGGAAAATGGACCTATTAAAGACACAAGAAACCCCAAACAGTATTAATTCAAACTAAGAACCCTGTCTTAGAGATAGACCGTTTTCTGTAAAAGTAATTGTTCACTATTCCCCTCCTCCACAGATATCCACTAATTCACATTTGCAAAATGCCACCATACTTTGTTGTAAAGACACAGATACCCTATTCCAGAACTACTGGTGCCTGTATGTCAGAATACATGTGAATTTTCTTCTCTTTGTGCTAACATGTGCGCTCCACTTACACATATGTGCTTTTGGGCACTTTCACAACCCCTGTGTTTTTAATACCGCTCAACTTCAGTATTTCGCAGACTCATGGAAAGAATATGACTGGGAGAGCTTTTATTATTACTTTCAATCGCTACTTAATAAATGTGCCAAAACTGTCCACTTAGCTCGTATGGAACAGATTTTGGTCATGAGGCAGAGTATTCAACTGGTAGTCTAATAAATTAGAGTGTATTCATCACATGATAGCAGTGGCAGAAACACCACCGCTATAGTTGATAGTTCATTCCTGCACCATGCTTTCACTGTCAGATACCATGTTTTAAGCTGTAATAGATTACCACTATTGGCACTAGTGTAGCACCTGGAAGTGCCCCTCAGGTCCAGCTGTTGCTGTTCCAGAGGAGCCCTGTGCCTTCTTTGAAAACTGCAAATTTTCTGGTATATCCTGATGTGCAAGAGGGGGCCCATAAAAAAAGAATGATTATGCTTATTGCAATATGCAGCAGACTCAGGACTTGGACTGCCTAGACAATACAAATTATATTGTAGGCGTCAGAGCAGCAGTCAATCTCATGTCATTTCAGAGGGTAAAGGTGTGTTAGTTTTCACAGGAAGATTTTCTTTCATCAGTGAAATGTTCAAGGGGGAAAACTACCCTGGATTTTAAAGGCAAAATAGGCTAGGGGGTAAGAAATGCTGTCATACCAGGTCTTAGAGCCAAATGTATGGTTTTTCTGTGGGGCAGAGGAGGGAGCATGCCCAAGAGGATGAAGCAGGGTAATGCTAGAGCTGCTGGGCCAGGAGTAAAGGCAGCAGATGGAAAGAGGCAAATCTGTACCTTTGAAAGCAAAAAAGGCTGCAGTACTGAGGTTGAGAGACACTTGACCCACTGAGTAGATGATTACTCCTCAGAATTTGGGGAGCAGCAGGAAAGGTGAGTTAGGAATAAGAAAAAATCCACCTTATCAAGCAATGTTGTTTTATAAAAGACGACCCCTTTTAAAAGAATATTGATAAAAGAAGACAAAGCAGCACAACCTGAAGTAAGGGTCATCAGCCAGCACAAAGTTTAATGGCCTCTTGCTCACCACTGAATTTCATGACTGCCCCCAGACAGGCTTTCCACTGCAACCACTGAGCCTGCGACTTTGCTCTCCACCCTACTCCGTTAGATACAGCCTGCAGCAGTGCCAAGTGCAGGGTACACTGCGTGCGAAGGACTGCAAGTCCCACAGCTTGCATACAGCAATGCTCTCTTCTCTCTCTCTGGGGTCCCTTGTTTGACACGACTTCAGCTGTGGACAGAGCAGGTTTACAACACTCTGAAGCAGTGCCTACTGTCAAACCTTCCTGGCCTGGCCTGTGCTGGCTCACGGTCTGTGATGCTGCTCATCACAACATATCTGTTTCTTATTCCTAAGAACACTGCACATGAATTGTTGCTGGAAGAAGAAAGTGGGAAAAAAACCCTGGAGCAGTAGGACTGAAAAGCATGTCCCAAATAGCATGAGCCCCACCACATCTAGCAGGTGTCAGAGAACAGAGGATTCCAGATCACTTTGGGATGTAGGCGGAAAAAAAAGAAAAAGATCAAACCATTGCCAGGTAAATAGGGAGAAATTTATATGTCCAAACAGATGGGGGTAATGGGGTTTCAAATCCCCTTGGATACTTGAGATACCTGTGCAGAGTCAGCAGACCTATGGAAGACACATAGGCTTCTGGAAAAGCAGATGTAAACAAAATTGGATACCCTTTGGTCCTTAAGGCTTAATGCTTTTCTCTAGGCACCTGGATATCATTCTCAATGTTTGGCCAAAAATATTTTTTAGGTACTCAAGTCCTTTTACTTCTTATGTTAGTGACATGCACAAATATTTGTGTAATCTCTGGCACTTCAAAATAAATGCGTATTTCACTGCATAATGGTAATTGACTGCTATTATTCCTATTGAAAAAACCTATCACGTCAGCTCAATCATTGATAATGGAAAGAGTGATGAGTTACCTTAAACTGGTTTTAGTAAGCAGCTCAAACCTCATGGGCTGGAAGCCACTGTTTTATCTGCTTCACATTAATAGCTTGCCAATTAAGTTTGGATAATGAGAACCTTGAGCTAGATGACATTACCAGGTATCATTTCCTTGCATGTTTTTTTGAATTTAGATTTTAAGACTCTGTGGAGGTAAATTATTTTTTGAGAATGAACAAAGAATAAAAACCATTACACACACATGCCTTCCTGTGCCCCCAAGGATCCAGGTGCACTTTGCTCATGGCTGCTGAGACTGAACAAAGAATCAGGTGGAGGTCTCAGATTCCCTCTTCACTTCAGATAAATGTTACACACTTTCAGTTTTTTACCATCTCTGATGACAGGCAGCAAGATTTCAAGATATAAGACTGGTATTTGGTATGGACCACGACAAAGAGGAACAGTATCTTCCCTGATACATTATATGTGATGTGTCAGTCATTGGCTTTCTTTTAAAAAATCTTTTTTATCAAGAATAAATTCAGCCATCAGCAGTGTAGCATGTAAAGCCCTACAGGGAGCAGGAACAGCCATCTTTTACAGTTTTAGGGAAGAAACCCTCAAACTACCAGAGAGTGATGAAAGCACATAAAACATCAATAACTGTGTTGCAACGTCAGTTAAGATTTGCTTGTCAAAGAATCAAATATCTAAAAGGGTAACCAATATAGAAGCTTTTATCTTTTGAAAAAGATTAAAGATGTTGGTTCTATATTTTGCAAAAGAAAGGCATGAGGAGAACAAGAAATGACAAAGGGCACAGCCATAACAAGGATGAAAGAACAGCATGTATAGAAACTATTAGCATTGGACAAAGACAAAAGAGAAGCATTTTGGTATTTTGAACCTGAACATGCCATGGAAAATCACAACTGGGTGTAGTGCAATCACTGCTTTTCAGCGATATGCTTTCTCAGATCCTTCATACATTTTCTTTCTTGTAACAGCATTTTAACCCAGTTACCCTCCTCCTTCAGCTTCTCTGCTTCCAGAAAAATAACTTTTCCATTTCATATGTTTCCTGCCTCCCCCTGGATGATTATTTTTCTGGTTTTCAACTCATCTTCTCAGGGCTACCTCCTGTCCCCTCTAATACATGACTAATAATTTAATTCTCCTTGAGCTGCATCCCCTCAAACATTTGGGTCTTAACTGTGAAGTTTTCATTGTCCTTTGCCATGTCTTGTAAATCTCTCCATCTGCCTTGTTTGCCAAGCTTTTCCAGTCTCTCTGCATTTTGGTTTAAATACCTACACTTTGATGGCCAGCTAGATCCTGCTTTTGTCACACCCTGCATTCCCAGTCCCACGCCCACCCCCCACAGATGGAGCTTCTTAATGTTCTGAACTAAAGGACATTTTAGCTAGTTTGCAAGCATAGATTTTAGACTCAAAAATACCACTGTGTTTAAAAGCTATTACTCTTGTACTACTCTTGTTGCCTCTCCTGCATGTCTCAATTCCACAGGCAGCTATTTAATCTGCTGTTACTTCTAATACTGATTTTACTCCTCTCTCAATGGAACTCCTTCATATTCTGCTAGTCTCTCCCACAGTGATACTGCAGATATTCAGACTTTATATAAGCAGTTATCGTAAAAACTACAGATTGAAGAACTTCCAGCACTCTTTGGCTGATCATAACCTGCTAATTCATGTTCTAACACGTGCTTTAAAGGCTAGATCTATGTCTGCACTTTGCATGCAGAAGCACTTCAGCTGGCTCTGTCAGAGATAATGCCCAAAGTTGAGCACTGCATTGAGACCCTGCTGAATGTCTGCCTCTTCCATCTTTCCTGCTGTCCTTTTGGCAGTTTTCATGGGATGCATGCTGCCTGCCATGTGGATTTCTGGAGAAACTAGCTGTCCTTCAGGGGAGTATATGTTTGCAGCAAAACAGTCAGAAAACTAATACAGAAATGGAGTGATGTGTACCATGACCAAATGGATTTTCTGTTTCTTAACAGCACCTCTCACGCAGAATAGTGGATGGCTTCTGTTTTGAACGTCCATCCATGTATCAGTCAAGCAATCATGCTGGAGAAGCGAAGCAACCATCAAACACAGGCAGCCCAACTCAGGGGTGTGCTCTCTGCCTTGCAACCTGGTTTATGAGGATGAATTTGGGAAGAGGTGCATGTGCTAATTTGTTGACTGTCTCACCCATGCTGGGACTATAAAAATGAGTCAGTTCAAGTTCAGCTTGACCTGCCTAATTATCTGCTGACCTGGTATGCCAAACAACTGCTGTGTCCACAGAAGGAGAAAAATCTCCACTAATAAGGTTCTATTTGTCACCCTCAGCAGTGAAGAAAGCAGCGTTTTTTAAGGCATCAGAAGTGTTATTATTCTTCTACTGTTTCTGCTTTCTTGGCCAGAAAAAAGGATTTGGGTGGTGGCTTTGGCTGTCTCCCTTGCAGTCTTAGCTCCAGAGGCTTGTCTGAGAACAAAAATGACAACCTCAGGCTTAATTGTTGTTGGATGCAAGGAATTTATTCTTGCATGTTTGGGTTTTATATCCAGAATGGATGAAGTCCACATGCGCAGTAACTCAAAAAATTTCCTTTCTAATTAATTTTGATTGCATTTCCTGCCAGGTATACAAACTAGAGAACGCATGGAAAGGAGTTGTTAGCCTACCTACTGATTCAGGTAGTTCAAATATATCCAATTAACCAACTCCTTTACACACCAACAGATTTATTTCTTGTTTAGACTGCACTGTCATCTTTCCTTTCATCTTTCCACTAGCCCAAGGTAAAAAAGATTCTGCAAGGGAAGTGATTCCTCAGTTTAATTGCTGCAGGCTAAGTTTTCTGATTACTGGAGCTGGTTTTAGTCCCTTGCTATGCTCTTCTCTGCTCCCTGCAGAGAACAGAGCTTTTGGAATGCCAAATTTTTTTAAAAATATAGTCATTTAATTAATGTTATGATTAATCAGTGCTGCTAAAGTGCTTTGAAGAGGAAAAGTGCTATGTGAGTGTTGAGAGGAATTTTAGTTTTATCTGCATTATTTTGTGAGATAGGATAATATTTTGTTAATAGTCTGATTCAACGGACTTTAAATTAGGGCATAATGAAGAAATAAAAACGTAATCTATTTTTGGAAAAGCAAGTTTAGGCTTCCAGATCTATGGCCTGATCCAACACCCACTGAAATTAATGAGCCTGTCTGCCAACATTAAAAGGTATGAAATCGAATTCATAAAAAAGTAGCTTTCCTTTTCCACTTCGCTTTTTATTTTGTGTCCAAAACAGAACAAGGTTCTGAAAGGAGCAGTCATGGCAAATTGCAACTAGACATTATCCTGTTCTAAGTGTCTATGAAGGATTTGCAATTTATTGGGTCTTCTTTCTCTGGTTCTTTACTTGTGCTATAATATTGCCTGAAACTCATGAAGAAATTTGTCCCCATGGTATGGTCTGAAAGACTGATTGTTTTTGCATGTTTTCATATACAGTTAGGACAACAACATGAGAAAAAACATGAAGATTTTTATATTTAATAGAAGTGTATGTTAAAATATTAAGAGAAATAAAATCCAAATAGATACTCATGATCTACTCTGTTTTTAAAGGTTAAATAAAAAGTATAGATGTGTGTTAGCTTAATAAATATAAATCTTGGTAAAGTGGTAGTGTCTTTTGAAAACCACTCTTCCAGCAGACATCAAAACCACTTGAAGTCATACTGCAATGTTCATGTAGTCTGTAGTTACTTCAGTGTTCAAATACTTCTTAAGTCATCACTATGAAAAGTCTACATGGAGTAGTTAAGATAATTAATCTGTACACAATGGCCAAAGCATACTGAGGACATGTATTAGCATTTCACATTGCTTTACTGTGCACCATAAAATAAAATCATTTACATTTCAGTAACAAAATCCTGATTAGTTTCTAAGGCTCCGTGAGATCATACACTAACTTTACAGATTTCAGTGGTTAGGAGAAGGACAGAAGGGAAAGGAACAAGATCAAGTAAAAGAATAGCAACAGAAAAAGTGGTAGGTGTTTAAAAATTATTTTTTAAAACTTTAAAGACAATTAATCCATGAATGAGTAGGAATATAATACAGTATTTGATTTTTTTCCTGGCGATCTGCAATTGTTAGCAAATGAAACACCTCATGAAAATAGTGTTCATCTGTTGAACTACTAATGTATCGGTACAACTAAACCAGACCATACAAAGGTCTGCCATGGTAATGAAGCTATAGGTACATTTATTAGAAACGAGGTCTCTCACATTAGTCATGCAGAAAGTGGACATGTAGTTAGTTTTACAGTTGGTTTTTTTAGAGAGAAATTAATTTCACAGATAATACTAATGCTCTGACTCAGTTAAATTCCTGTTCCCTACAGAGTGTTTTGTCTTGTTAGCAACACAGCCATTGGAAAAGGGGAAATTATATTGTAGTTCTATGTTTTAATTCACCTGAAGTTACTACAATATAAGACCTGAATACAGTAAGTATGCGAGCAAGGATATGATGCAGAGTGAAAGTAAGTTCTGTGTTCTCATAGGAAGGGCAAAAATGCATCCAATAATCTTCTTTAACAAATGAGTATTATATTATTTTTTGTTTTGACTACAACATGACAAGGTCTTACATTTCTCATAAAAAAGTTTTTCAGCTCTTCTAAGGCATACAGCTCATTATCAGTTGTGCTGAAAGACATTGTGTCAAATGAATCCTAGTCCCAGCTGCTCCATCAGAGTACAGATCTACTGGAGTACAGTTCTGTTTGTGCTTCCTCAGGAGGTGGGAGTCAAAGGGTTCATAACGTGACTTGGTTTTGGGTTGCGCTACTGCTGATCCTTTCAAATAACAGCTCCAGGTGTCACCTTCAGGCTAGTAGCTGATCAAGTCTTCTCTCTAGTGGCCTTCAAAGAAACCTTGCCTCCAGACATTCATTTGAGGTCGCTCAGGGTCATTAAACTGTTGCTTTTTTAACCTGAATCACAGCTGCTCACCTACAACTCAGTAACACATGGCAGGAGGATTCTCAGGACTGTGAACTCACTCAGTTCCCTTCTCTTACCTTCATGGTGATGGAATTGTGTACATGGCAAGAGTCAGAGAGTCCATATGTTAAACTTGTTATGCTGGATTTCATCTCCTTGGAGATAGGCTGGACAGAGGAGACCTGATTAAGGCAAAGCCCATAACCTCTAAGATCCTTCAAGTTCACCTTTCTCAGACCTCTGCAACATTGGCTGACCTCAGTTACTTCCAAAGAGAAGGAGGAGAATTGGCAAATATTCCAAAAGTCTTCTTCCCCCTCCAGATCTGTGGAAAAGACAAATCTGGCAGAGGGCAGCTGGCTCCTGGGCTCCAGTGCCTAATTTTAAATGAGCAGAGTGCTCTGAAAGACTAGGGAGGAGTCAGAGTGAAAATTTTACGTGTACTCAGCAGCCTTGCTACTTGCCTGAGGTATGGCAGAATATAAACTACACTCTGCATTGCAGGAGAGGGATGGGAGATCAGGCTTAGAGTGCTGGAAAGGATTTGACATAACAACAACAGAAAAACAAGACTGAAAAAGAAATGCTCTCAGCTAAACAAAACAGGTAAGAGGTCAGATACAATGCTGACCTCCTAACCACAGGAGATTCAGAGGACAGTGTTACCAAAGGTGAAATATTTCTTGATAGACTGCTCCTCTGAAAATTATAGATCTGCAGAATGTCACGTTCCCTGTGTGAGAGCAACCTTAGTTGTCAGTGTCACCTTGAAAAACTTTATACACAAATATATGACTTTGCATATTCTCATGCTAATAGAAGCATTTTCCTCCAATTAAAATTAGCACTGATGATTTGCTAAAATAATCCTGAGTTATGAAATCCAAATGATGTATAAAACATACCACTTTAAGAGCAGCCTAAGTAGCACACAATCTAAGAGATCCTGTAACTTTTCTCCCGAGAGGAGTAAGTAACGAGACAATTTATTTTTCTCATGTTGCACATTAGATCCACCAAACAGCAAGTGAACTCTGAACACCACCTTTGCACATTCTTTTTGTGCACAGAGCTTATGCTGCAAAATCTGTAAATTTTGACTAGGAGCATTTTTATCTTTCTTAAGGTTGCAGAGAACTTCTCAGAAGAAAAGGTTACAGCCTGTACCTTGAATAAAGTGCAAGAACAGCCGTAAACTAACAGGGTCACTCACTGATTAATTAAAAATCTAAGTTCCCTATGTTAGAAAGATTAGCCCATCTCTGCTTGAATTCCCCAAAGGGCTAAGTGTGTAAAACTGAAGTGCAACCATGAATGAATGAGGTCCCTAGCACAGTCATGCTTGATCGTGGACCTTGATATTTCTGGCAAAAATTAAATAAAAAATTATGCAAATAATTACCTTATAAATCACAGAACACTTGAGGTTGCCAGGATTCTCTAGAGATAACCTAGTTTAACCCCTCTGCTCAATGTAGGTTCAGCTCAGTATTCTCTTACACTTAGATGGAATTTCCTGTATTTCAGTTTGTGCTCAAGAACTCTTGTCCTGACACTGGGCATCACCAAGAGGAGTCTGGCTCTGTCCTCTTTACACCCTCCCATTAGGCATTTAAACACATGGGTAAGATCTCACTGAGCCTCCTCTTTTCTAGGCTGAGCAGTCCCTGCTCCCTGAGCCTCTCCTCACAGGCAAGGTGCTCCAAGGCCATAATTATTCTTGGGGTCCTTTACTGAACTTTCTCCAGTATGTCTGTGTCTCTCCTGCACTGGTGAGCTCCAGAATTGGACCTGGTGCTCCATGTGTGGCCCCACCAGTGCTGGGCAGAGGGGAATGATCACCTCCACTGACCTGCTGTTAACACTCCTGACAGCCCAGGAGGCTGTTGGCCCACTTTGCTGCTGACTCCAGGACTTTTTTAGATTTGTCTTGACAATGAAAGAGATGGTAATGTAGTGCGTACAGCAAATGTGAGACCACACTGTTTAAGCCCTTACCCAACTCTAGCCACTACCAGAAAGCCTGTAACCAGTGTAACCCGACCCCTAAACCTTACCCCAGCACCCTTCTCTAAACCCTTACTGCAAGCTCTATTGCAAAGGCCAAAAACCAAACCCGAAACCCATTATCTTATTCCTACCCTACATCCTTGTTCTGATGGCAGCCCTGAACTGCTGTCCCTAAACCTAACCCTAGCCCCCACTGCCACTCCCACCCCCAACCTACACCCCAACTGCTCACCAAAAACTCTTCATGGAACTCCAAACCCTGACCCAAAGCCCTTCTCTAACTCCAAGGCCTGATCCCTCTCCCCAAAAGGCAGGCTCAACCTCCTAGCCCTAGACCTATGCAGATTCCCAAAGCCTAGGCCCTCCTTCTTGACCCTGCACATTGAGCCTCTCTTCTGACCCCAGCTCTTGGGTGCCTGTACCCCGGAGGTGGGACTTGGGCAGAGGTCCAGGCAGATAGAATGTTTCAGCTGGACCCCCGGGCAGTCCTCATGCCTCAGCACTCGAATAGGCAGGACCTGGAGGCTGGCATATGAAGCCCACATTAAGGGTGTGAGAGAGCTGGGCCAGCAAGGGAGGGTTGATTTTGTGGCTGTAAGTGGGCTTCGGGTGTTAGACCATACTTGTTAAGCCTTTAAACTAACTCTGGCCACTAACCCTAAGCCTGACTCCTAGCCCCTACCTCTCCCCCACCTCCTACCCCAATCTCAAACTCTAATCCTTGACCCCAACAACACAAACACAAATTCTGAACCTGTAACAAAACCCAAGACCAAGTATGTTGGTAAAAGGAGAAAAAAACTGCCACAAGAAATATTTATAATTGTCAAAAAAGAAATCACAGTTTTTTGGCATGATCTTGTTCTCATAAAGCTGAGCAGGAGCAAAGAGGTAAGGCTTCATTTATCACTGTCTCAAGCAAACTTAGTCTTCACTATGTGAGCAAATCAAAGATTTTACTCCTATTAGCTCTGCTTTTCCTGCAGCTCAAGCTGCTTCCCAGCTTGATTTAGCAGAAACATCCAATTAAAATTCCTGCCTATGAATCAAATCCAGTGTAAAGCAAATGGGGGATAGTAATGGATATGATGTAATGCACTAGCAAGTGGCAGTGGTCTTCCCTTTAACAATTATGCTAAATACTCCATTTAAATGGCACCACTAAACTAAATGGATCTTAAATATCATAGTGCTACTCCTAAAAAAAATCCACTCGGATAGATGAAACTTCTGTGAAAAAACATGAGGGAAGGAGAATATTAGTACTGGCATACCAGCGTTTGAGTGAGACACAGTTAACAGCAAAATTGTGCAGCCACGCATTCATTTAAACATGAGCTCCTTATCTAATATAAACAGCAATACAAAACACATTTGCAGTCATGTTGTATGAAATTTATAGCAGACAAACCATATTGAAAAGATTCTTTAAAGATCATTAATAAAAAGCGCTCTCTTGCCAATTATGAGATACTCTCTTGGGTAGCTCTTAGATTCCAGATTTATTGACACACATATTCTTATCTTTGAAAATTTCTGAAATATATCCTTAGTACATATTTATTTCAAACATTAAAAGTAAATATCCTGAAGAATATCTTGGAACCTGGCCCACTTTTGAGCTACGAAATCCTCTTCTGAAAGCAAATTTGCTTTCAGAAGTTGAAAAAAAGTTGATAAATCTGTCATTTATGTTCAAGTTCTCTTTGTCCTGGAATTACTTCTCCTTTGAGAGAATGAGTCTGATAATGCTGTCCTTATAATTCATAGAAGTATCTGACTTTATATAGACACACATGAAAAAATGTTTCTATTAATAACAAGTAAATTTTATAATTACATGTAGAACCAGAATAACTGAGGTTGGAAAGGACATCTGGAACTTGTCTAGCCTAATGTCCCTGCTCAAAACAAATGCAAAATCCATGCAGTGCAAAACCATCATGAGACAACTGCAGATCAATAGAAAACTGTTAAAAAATACATGTATTATATCTCATGTAGTTGACATAATACACTAGATGGCACATATAGTCCCTTTGCTGCTCTCCTGTCAAAAAGACTCTTTTTCATAATGGAATAAACATTTATATATGATTAATGTGTCTCTTCATGTGTGCACACAGGTTTAGTCTCTTCTCCCAGTACAAATTTTAACTACATAAAGACCCCAATGGACTGCATTCTTTTTGATATGAATATATTTTGGGATATGAAGGCATCAAGAGTATCTAAGATGAAAGATTAACTAATATAGAGGAAAAAATACGTATTTATTGACAGAACAGGAATGGAAATTTAGATGGAATTGGTACAAATAGGAAGAAAAAATGTTTAGATGGTGCTACTCAGAACAGGTACTAATGGTTATCACTGAAATATAAGCATTTATCAAAAGAATTCTGTAGAAAATGTATGAATTAATTTCTGTCAACAATCTTCTATCCTGGGTCTATATCCATCCTGTGTCATAGTCAGTTGTATGGATGGTGATAGAGACAAGGACAGAGGCTGAAAAATGTTTGAGGACTGGTTTAGATTTCAGTTATCTTGATTTTGGAAGATGGAATTCATTAAAGTCAAATGGATGATATCATTATACAGAGGCAGGAGATGATTATCTGCAGAAATACAGAATTAAGAACAACTTACTGAGTAGCAGTTCTGGGGGAAAGGATCAGGAAGCCACAGAAGATCACAAGATAGGCATGTGTTACAAGATGGGTTGCTGTGACAAAGACAGCCATTCAGGAGTATATTTACAACTATTCCTGGCAGAACATATAGATATTATGTTCCTCTGTGCAGAGCTTATGGAGAAATACCACAACTAGTCTGAATGGCGGACCTCAGGAAAGACAGGGACCAACCAGAATGAGTCCAAATGAATGGAACAAGAGTAGCTAGGAAGACAGACCAAACTGATTGCTATCTCAGCTTCAATTATATATTCAGCTTCTCTAACTATACCTCTTCAACATGCAAACAAGGTACAATGCTGCGTTCTTTATGGTACTATACTGCTGTGGCAGCATTCTTACTCATTGTGTTCATGAACAACATACATGGCAGAGCAGGCTGCTGCTCGAGGCTGCAGGTCACCGAGAGAAGGCAGAAAAAGCACAGTCCCTGGACATATGGCCCCACTGCATGTTTAGGATGAGGTCTTCATGTGATCTACTAAAAGAACTGGAACAAAGAAAATTGCAAGTCAAGTGTCCAAAATGGACACGGTTCATATGGTATTTTATTGTTTCTGAATTTATGCTTGCAAGCTGCTCTTACTGGCCTTGATATAGAGTGGTTCACCTTGTATGTGAGGTCCACCTCAGTTTCCCATTGTTTATTCACTGAGCTAACTTACTATTTATAAATGGTCAGTTAGGACTGAGAAACAGTTTCCATCAACAAGGTAGTCTGGATCCCCAGGAAGGGACTTGTTCTGAGAGGTTTGGGGGTCACAGTACATCAGGCACATCTCCACTGATTTCAGAAATGTTAATCCCATGAGGCCCTGACATTACTGAGGGGCTACGAAGCATTTTACTTTTCTCTTTGAACAAAACTGGAAGTACGCTGTTGTCTCTGCAGACTTTTGAAACAGATTTCTTGCTCTAGTCCATCGGGAATATATCCTGTGGTATAAAAATACTAACTCCAGTCCCTATGGAGCTGAATACGCTACCATAGCTGTTAAATACACCTTTTGATGTTGCTGCAACAGTGTGTCTGTGGTCTTCCTTCTCATCCTTGAGTGCTGAAGGGCTTATAGGAATGGCTTTAGCAACAGCATTAACATTACTGGGTTGATATTTAGGCTTGTTGAACTTGTACACTGAAGGTATTGTATCCATCCCACTGTCAAACTTGGGAAGCTGCAATAAGCTGTGTGCTTTTGAAACTGGCTGGCAAGAACTGGAAGATTTTGATGGCAACTGTCATTTATGTTGAGCTTCATTTGTCAAGAGATTGTGTTTGGGTTTAGGACTTCCAAACTTGTGCTCAAAGGGCCTTGCAGCACTAGGTAAGGTTTTATTGTAAAGCAGTTGTAAGAAGGAGTAAGTGTTTTCTGAATCTGTTAGTTCCTTTAACAGGGCCTTTGTCAGGGAAGCTTTTCTAAGGATAAAAAGTGAACTGCACCGTGTCCTCTCTAGAGGATCTGAAAATTGCTGGCTTATTCTGAGGTGGAGGAGGGTCAGGCACAGAGTTAACTTCAGAAAGTGGAGGCTTGTGATGTGCTGAGAGAGACCGGACAGGACTATCAATTGACTGGGGTTGTGTACACTGTATTTTGAAAGAGTAGGAGGTGGAGCTGTAACTTGATGGATTGGCTCATAGCTTTTTTTACTGATAGGCCTATCAATTGATTCAACATCAGTTGGTTTCCCCTTAGAATAACTGGTGAATTTCAGCTGCAAATGCAAATGTATTGATGTAGTGGGCACAGAATGATGGCTGGCAGGAATCTGCACACAGAGCTTATTTGAGAACTCCTGCAGTCAAAATATGAGAGCTGTTTTTGGTAATACTCTGCATCTTCTTCAGGATCATAATGGCTTGAGACCTTTGCTTGAAGTCTCTGTGGTTCAGGGTCCTATAAATATACTCCTTACATGAAGTACCCTTTTAGCTTGTAAGTGTCCGCAATACTTGTTGGAAGATAAGGGTAATACCATCTTGCAAAGGGAATAAACCGCTCAACTTCCCAGTATTTGGAAGAAAGGGAAAAAAAGAAGTGCAAGAATAAAACCTAGATAAAAAACGGCAGATTCACAATCTGAGTCACCAGACCCAGGTCTTTTCCTTACATTTTCTAACTGCACAATTCCTTGAGTATATTTGACCACCATTCTTCTTTTCTCACTTGCTGTTGTCTGGTCCCTTTCAGAATCAGGCAAAGCAGAAAGCTGAGACATTTTATCTTCCTCCACTGCTCTTCATAATCCAGGGAATACTCCTTCTCTTTGTTCATAGCCTTCAGGTGACTTGGCTCCTGGGTCAGCTGCTGCCATGGCCAGATGGCCAAGTCCCTGCTCTGACTCACCCATCCTGCAAGAGTTATGCACATGCTGATGGGCCAATACTCAAAAGCACTGGTCTTTCCAGGAAGATTAGTGTGTGAACAGCTCACCTTGGATGCGTTCTCCTGGGTTCCCACTGTAATCTAGGCTGTGCCCCAGGACTGGTTATAAAGTTCATGCCATCCTAACTTTCAAATTAATACCACTGCTTCTGAAAGTACTTTCATCCATTTTGTAATAATGATGTGCTTTTCAGAATTCCTTTTAGCGGGTGATGTCTAGACATTTTCTGCACACTAACTATCCCTCACAATGACAAAGCCACATGTGATTATTCATTCACAGTTACAGAAATCAAGACAAGATAGGCCTATGTCCAACTCAAGAAGCCACCTAAGACTTAGTGCTCTTCTTCTCAAGAATGACTGAAGCAAATAACTCTTCCAGCTTCAAGATGCGATTTTTCAGTGTTTGCTTTGTAAATAGTATCATTCTCTTACTTTGTTTACTTTGGTGGCAACTCTACAACTAATCTCGAGCCACAGGGCTCCAAACTGCAGCTTGTTATTAATATTGCCAGACTAATAGTTACTGATCTCTTAAGTTTTAATCTTAAAATCTTAATATTTTAGAATAAAATGTGGAAGGAAAGAGACAACATTTAATTTTCATATGAATGTGGGAAGGATTACAATGAAGCAAATCTCTGACTCTTAATCGATTTTTGTATTGTTTGAAGATTGAACTAGAGGTGCAGTTCTTTTCTCTCTCTTTTTAATAACTTTGCCTCAGCTTTGAAGTTTCTGTAAGCTGAGCACAGCTTATCAGAAAAGTCCTAGTGAATGAAAGATGCTTGAACAGGGGTACAACCGAATGAGATGAATTTCAGTCTCCCTAGGAAGAGGCTGAGCTTTTCAGTATAAGGCATATACATATTCAATCCCAAGGCAGAAGAATGGGAATGTTAACTACAGTGGATAATGCACAAAAATCCATCCTCAGAACCTGCTGTCTCAAAGGCTTTGCTTGTGATGTACTTGGTATTTCAGATTGTTAGTGGCTCACAAGAGAGACGGAGACAGTTCTTATCTCTGGGGCTTGATTTAGACATTGTGGTACATAATTGTACAGCAGAGGATAACACCTTTAGCTGGTGAAGATTTAATACCAATATAGGGAAATTATACAAGCCAGCTTGCCACCCTATCTGACACTGTTATATTCCAAAGGACCCTGCTTTTGTTTGTCCGAGGAACATAGCTTATCTGTTTTGCTATTCTAATTTTCCAGTAAGACATGAAGGAATTGCCAAAGCTGGTTGTTTTGTTTTTTGAGGAAGGGAAGGAAGAATGGGGAGGGAGGGTTTTTAGTAAAGCAACAGTTTACAGTGGTGCAATAATACTGAGATATGATTCATGGTGGCTGGATTCTAACACAATAAAACAACTTGCAGCCTGTAGGCAGACCTGCAGTATGCAAGTGTGAAAATTTATCATTTTGAGCCTCATAAGCACTACTGGGGCAAGTCAGGTTTCTTCACCTCTCAGGTCAGCTGCTCATGTGACTCATTTGAGTTTGTTGTGTTTAACAAAAGCTTGTCTGTAAAAGGAAACAGTAATCTTTTTGCTCCCCCAGCTCATTTTGACCAATAAGTAAGGGAGTGCTGATTCAATGTAGAGGTGATGTGGTTAATGAGGGGCTGAATAGAACCTAGAAGCAGGAGGATATTGTGTCACTGACTGCATCATGGTGAATTACCGTGTGTTAGGTTAGGGACCGTAGTTCGCTAAATATGCTAACTCAGTCAGCTGAGAACCTATAATTTGAAGTGCGAAAATAGAAATTCCACTATTAAAAAATGAACTGTATTATATAACATACTTAAAATGAATTTATTTCTATTAAATATACTTAATGGGCTAAGTGCAACATTTCCAAAGGATCAAAGTGAATTAATTGGCATCCAACGCTGTTTTTCATAATAAACTATTAGTCCTTTAAAACAGTCCATTTAAAGTCTATGTCATGACTGAAAACAGAAATTCTGTTCTTAATTTACCATCAGGCACCTAAGAATTTTACCCAGATGTTATTAACATGGAAAGAACCACTTGTACTTTCACTTTACTCTCCTATTTAATTAATTGATTTAAAGTAGACATTACCATTGTTTGGCATTGTTATGGCAATTAGTACCTATGCAGCCTACTCACTCTATCTTAATAGTGCTGCTTTGTTACTCTGAGTTGAATTCTGTTTCTCAGGAACTTGATGGAAAAATTCCTTCTAGCTCCCATGGGAAGATTAAGCTGACAGCAACAAGATTTTCTTGTAGTTGTTGCAACTGTGTGCCATAATACAATGTGTGTTTTACATGAAGGAAGTAATTTTCTATATGCATGTGTACTTCTCAGCACAGCTTCTCTTCCTCTTTGGTGCGGGTTAAAAGGCTGGAATAAAACCTATCTAAATACATATAAACACACACACACACACACACTACACACTACTACACACATATAGTGTTGTAGTATGTATATATTAATATAAATAAAGACTAAGTTAAAGGTACTCTACATGAACTTAATATCAGGATACTTTTGCAGATGAGGCAGATCTGAAGTAAGTTATTTTAAAGGAGAGAATAAAAATGCCTTTGTACATAAGAGTGTTTTGATCACATTTCTTAAAATTGCTTTTATCCATGGGTCTGAAATAATTTTAAATTTATGTTATTGGTATGCAGTTGAATTATGTAACAGATCAGAATCTATTAGTCTACATGTAATTAGTTTAATAATAGGCACCACTGTTGAACACTAGAGAAACTACATTTATTTCCACCGATTTGAAAGTAATCAATTCCAAAGACAAAGTTAAATGTTAGGAAAAAGTTCTTCATCCAGTGGGTGGTTGGGCACTGGAACAGGCTCCCCAGGGAAGCGGCCACAGCACCAGCCTGACAGAGTTCAAGAACTGTTTCGACAATGCCCTAAGCCACAGGGGATCGTCCTGTGCAGGGCCAGGAGTTGGAATTTGATGATCCTTGAGGGTCTCTTCTAATTCAGGATATTCTATGACATTCCACAGTATTTCCCTTTAAAAATCTCCAAGTACACTGCCTAAATAAAAATGCAAACTTTTGAGCTATTATTACAATTCCCTCTGAAAAATAAAGCAAACTTCTGCGTTTAAGCAAATTTCATTACAATTATCCTACTATGGCTCTGATTCCACAAGATGATTTGACCCTGAAGCTTATACGCTGTTACACTGAAACTGTAGTTTAAAATTTGGTGAACATTGTCCTGAAGTAACAAAAGTATCTATGTAGCAAAGATGTCACTGAGGTTAAAGACATTTAAATGGTGTTTATCTACTTCTAATTTCGGAATTACAGAGTTTACACTGACTGAAATAACAAATGTGCCAGTTTACCCTTACTCTCTACAGTGTCCTTACTGAGATTTTGACCAGATGATATGGTGGGCAGAAAACTGGCTGGACAGAAGAACTTCATTGCCAGTACAAAATCCAACTGGCAGATGGTTACTAGAGGTGTCCCACAGGTGGTGGTACTAGGGGCAAGACTGTTTCATATCTTCATTAACAGCCTGAGTGACAGGACAGAAAGAGAGACTGCGGACAATGCGATGCTGGGAGAAGTAGTCAATATACTGGAGGGCAGGGCTGCTATTCAGATGGACAGCTGAACAGGAAACTCGAAGTTCAACAAAGGCAAATGCACTCAAGATTACATAAGCCCCTGTACCAGCACATAGATATGTGTCAACTGGTTGGAAAGCAAATTTTTAAAAAAACCTCTAAAACCTAGAAGGGCTGGTAGACAAGCTGAGCATGAGTTCAGAATGTGCCCTTGCAGCCCAGAAGGCCAATGACGTCCTGGACTGTATTAGATGGAGTCTAGCCAACCTAACAGAGATGTGATTCTTCCTCTCACTCAAGCAATTCTAGACTACATCTAGAGTGTCACATCCACTTTTTTTCTGGCCAGTACAAAAAGGCAAAATACTGGAACAAGTTCAGTGGAGCACTACAAAGACAGCTAGGGGACTGGAACACATGGCAGACAAGAACTGTATTGTCTAGGCCTTAAAGGAAGGTGTATGGAGAGATCTGGCTATTATTTACAACTACTTAATGGAATGGTGTGGAGAGGATGGGGTCAGGATCGTCCTAAAGTTCCACAGTCTAAGAAAAAGAAGCAAAATGCTGGAACACAGGAAATTCCAACTGATAAAAGGGACTAATTTTACTATGATGGCGGTCAAACAACAGAACAGGTTGCCCAGGGAGGTTGAAGCATCTCCATCCCATCAGCTGGACTACATCCTAAGCAACCTTCTGTTACTGTACCAACTTGACCTCTGAAGCCAAACAGATCCAGTAATACCAAATTTTGCCTTTATTGCACTTGCAGACTGAAGCCTTCCCTACAACCTGAAAAAGTTACTTTATTTTTTAAGTGTATTTTCTTAAGTTATCCAGTTAACTTAATTTTCCAGGTTTACATGGACTAAAAGGAAGTAAACTGGCACAATATCATCTAGTGACCAAAAGCATTTCATAGTGTATATAACCCAGATTGTTAGCAATTACTTAACAGCTGAGACTACGAAGACAAGCAACTTTGAATTCCATTGTTGATTACTTCCCTGCAGATTGATCAAGGTTTATAAACCACCAGCACCAAGGTAGGTTTTATTTCCATTTCTTTTTATAAGGTAGGGCTCGACAATCTACTGAAAATTCTCAAAACTGTCTCTTTAAACGTGTTTGTCTGATTATGTTTGCTTAAAATCTTCATTCTGGAATATAGGAGAGATAATATATAAAATAGTCAATTATCTAGTTCCTTCTTTAAAAAAATAAAGGCCTTCAATTGTAAGTGCTAACAACATGCTGTTTTCTTTTTAACCCAATCTTTCAAATTGCACAACTCATATTACATATCTATACAAAAAGCATGCATTTAAGCACTACTGCATATTAATGCTTTCTTAGGTCAATTCCTGAAGTCCAATCTATCATTATAAAGTATCATACATTATACATACATAAAATTGCTAACTCTAGGGGGTAGTCATTGAACCTTTTTCATGTTCACACAACCTCTTGCATAACACAGCCACAAGAGGAAGCAAAAGGAAAATGAAAAACATAATAACATTGAAGATTGTATCAGTGATACCAGATTTCAAGTAAGTTTATAGAGATGCCATGGAGAGATCAATGGGGCTTTGAAGCTGATTCTAAGGGTTCTGCAGGCTTTCCTTGGGAGGAAAACTACATTTCTTTATTTTTGTTTAATTGAGCCCATTGAGATATTAAGTAGCAGAATCACAGTCTTACCTTATGGAATTATGATAATAAGGCCCCTCAGCAAATTGATTATTCCCTCACTTATCTCAGATGATGAGAATTTGTTACCCTTTTAATATTTTGTAACTGTGTATTACAAAACTGCTGCTGTTCAATCCCATCAGTTATGAGCATGAAACAGCAGATTTTGATTTTATAAAATACTGCTTGTTAAGTAGGGGTGGAATTGGATTTTTTTCTGAGACTTATTTAACCAGTAACAACAATAAGAGCCCATAAATGACCAAAAACCCAAGACAGTGACAGTGCTTCCAGCCAGTCTCAGATAGTGCCTTTCAAGAGGTACTACATGCACATAAAGGTACAATATTCATCAGCATCCATTTGCAAAGGCTGCAGCAAAATACCCTTATTCTGCTTTCTGTAATTAAGAGGATATTTGATGTTTTGCTAGTGTTATCTGAAACAAGGGCCTTTAACACTAAACCCCATAATAAACGATGGAAACAACCAGGGTAGCACTTGGTTCTTACAAGCGAAGAAATCCTACATCAAAGTACTTCATGAAGACAAATTATACCGTAAGAAAACAGAAGCCTCTGAAGATGGCATGCAGAAACCTACAAGCATGTGACTGCCTGCGTTTTTTATACCTGTCGAAGACTAAACTAACACATGTACGCATGTGTTTTGGCACAGGTTATAACCCAACGCCTTCTGCACATACTGGGTAAGTGCTAAGAACCAGGAATATTGTGTAAGCACCTAAAGGTCAGGAATAGAAAGAAAAACTAAATTCAATTTAACTGCATTGACCTTTAGTTAAAATGCCAGTTGTAAGAACCCGGACATCCACAATCCTTTGTGATCTTGCATTCTTTGAACACTAACCCTCTGGTAGCTTCTACCTTTGTTGTTGTCCTAGTTTCAGCCAAGGACAGAGTTAATTTTTTGCAGCAGCTGTGATGGGGCAGAGCCTGAAGCTGTGTGGGTGTGGCCAAGATAGGGTGCTATTAGATACTATCATGTGTCATGGCTGGGTGGTGGGGGAAAGGGACTCTCTTGCTGCTCAGAAGGAGGGGCGCTCCTTCTCCTGGGGAGCAAGCAGTGAACAGAGAGGTGGGGTAATGCTGGTCCTGACCCGAGGATTTGTTTGCCATTGTTTTTCACTGTCTCAGACTTGAGGGGAAAAAGCATGGGCATCGACAGTCTACCCACTGTTTTGTTCACTGTCCTGGTCGGAGAGCAATTTTTGGCTGTAAGACATCTTCTTCTTGTATCAATTTTTTATCTTTTTGTTATCAACTTTTTTGCTGTTACAGTCCGTCTTCTTATCTCACTGCAGTTTCCAGTAAATTGTTCTTATCTCAACTTGGTATACTTCCCGTTTGTCTCTTACTCGAGGGGATGGGGACAGGGAAGCAGCTTGTGGTTTTTTACTTTAGTGGGAACACTAAATTAAGGAATACCATTTCTAAACCACGACTGTCACATTTTTTATCTGGTGAAAATGAGACATTCTGTGGTGCATTTTCTAATCTAATAGATGATGTCAAACATCTGTGTTGCATATTCACAGCTATTTTACTTCTGGTTTAGCCTACAATTAGTCCTCCTGTGCAAAGACATAGAAATATTTTAGCTCCTTGCAATCAGGATTTGTTACCAGTGTCACCTTTGTGAATGATGTTTGGGTTTTGTTCTTAACAGTCTTCCTTTTTAAGCACTCTGAAACATGTAGAAAACAACTTTGGGGACACTAAAATAGAAGTGGAAGTATCTCTCAAAAGCCACACGAGGTGAGAGGGACATTGTGTACTGCCCACTTCACCTGTCAGCATCTAACTTGGGAACTAGGATTGAATGAGATTCTGCAGGAACAACTGCACTAATGTAGAGACTGCAAGGATGTAGATGCACAGACAAAATTACGGTAATGTGACTGAAAACAATCTATAGGTAGTTTAAACTTAATCAATACACATTCATCCTTTCTTTTCTTACTGGTTTAAATTTTTCCATTTCTCAGATTCACCTTCAACATCTTTTGAAACTACAGTGCTCCAAACCCATTCTGAGGGTCTTCACACAAGAGAAGAAAATGACATTACCTTCCTTTATCAAATGCTAATTCATCTGCCATGTTCTACTCTCTTGCACTGACATGCGTCATGAGTGGGAATTTGAGTTTTTTCAAAGGAAAGTGCTTTTAGTAAAAAGTGCCATATATGTCACTTCTATCATTTGAAAATCACTTACGGTGATAGGTATTTCAGGGGAAAACACTATTTTGAATCTTACAGAGAATAAAACTAGCTTGCTGTTTCATCAATTGAAATTGATACAGAACAGGCTGGAAACATGTTTTGATACACTTATCTGTTACTGTAAGGCTGTCACAAAACTTAGATTTTCGAAACTGCTTTTCCATTCTCATGGATTTAAAAGTGCTTTAAAAATTACTTTGGCAGTTTCTGAAATTTGCATTTCTACCTTTGTATATTTTATGGAATATGTGGCTAAATTATATGCACTTTTTAGTTCAGAACTCCAAATTTTCAAAAGATAAGTGGCACTTCTCAGCATGAACATACTAAGAAACAGAGATGAAAATTAATACTAAATTGTTTGAAATGTCAATCTTCTGAGTGAGAAAAGCAGATACAGTTACAGTTTAATTGCTTGCTACCTTGAGCAGGAGAACAGAATTGAACAGAAATTGTTTATCTCAAACAAAATGTAAGGTTCAGGTCAAGGCACTTTCTTATGTGTGAAACGCACATCAGTGAAGTGAAATGGCACATCCCTTGGCTGTTTTTTGGTGGTGGTGGTGTTTTTGGCAGTCACAAGGAATCTAGGCCTTCCTGGGCCACCTCTACCAGATTTTGCAACTTTTATGACTTGCACTCAGCATTTAATCTTAAGTAATACAGAATGTGAATACAAACTGATAAAACCTATAATAAACACTTTAAGGTTTATAAACCTTAAAGCATTAGATGGCATCATTTAAAATTACCGTCATCATCATCTAGAGAAGCTGTCACGGTGGAATACAGAAGATAATTCTCTTGATTACAGCACTTAAAATAGAAATACAGGCATTTTACAGGCATTTCCTCACAGTTTATTCTACTAGAAGGAATTGCTGACCTACCTGGTTAGAATTTGTGAGGCAAATGATCTTACTGTGACAGAGATTAAATGATTCTTTGACTTGGCATTACAAGAAAAAATAGATCTGTGAAGGCAGTATCCCTCATTATCCTAGATTTGAGCCTGCATGCAGTTATTTCTGCTGTTTTGCGTGCCAATGAAAAATTGTAGTGCTTTTTCACTAACTGCCCTTGCAAAATCTACTGACTTAATTAAAAGGGAACAGGACAGTACTTAGTCTGTATTACCAGAAAAACTTCTGATGGGATACTGCTTCCCTATCTTCAGTCACACAGAAGCTGGCCATTGAGTCTCTGGCTACTTGTCTAGGTTCTCACGCAGGACCCACTACACTGTAAGATCAAACACTTCAGGTGACAGAGATAAGTGGGATGAACACCTAGAGGTGCCATTTTCTCTCTACTGTTCAGAAGCCCAGCTGACTACTTAAAATACCTTTTTTTTCATATGGTTCATGGAAGAGAAAATCTCTCCAAATCCAGACAGGTGTACTTAGGCAATAGGGAAGTTCAGATGTAGAACAGTTAATCTAGTTTTGAAAGTGCTTGATCTTGACTTTGATATTAAAAATAATAATTCAGTTTTACCAGTGCTGGTTTTCCTCCTAAATCTCTCCACATGAGAATGTTATTTAATAAGAAATGACTGAAGTTGAAAACCTTTTTTAACCTCTATAACTACCAGGTCTGCTTGTCAGAAACATATTTGAGGGAACATAGAGCAAAAAGCAATGTGCAAGTGGCTAAGGCACATAAAAAGTCAGTATCTCCTTGACACAAGGCTTTTACACTGCAATGGAAAAAAAACTTAACATTTAAATATTTATCAGGTTAAATTCTCAGCTAACTTATTTATACAACACTAGAAACCAGGGAGTCCAGATGTTGCCATACAGGTGGTATAAAACATCAAAGTTTAATTACTCTTTTACTAACTTAACTAACATATTTCTCTTCATTGATACAGGGTGAGGAGCATCAGTTATTAGTGCATGACAATACGTTTCATTTTGTAAATCAACTTCCTCAACCTCTTGATGACAGCCTGTTCTCATTCAGGTATCTGTTTATTGTTTTGCACAGCTCAACTATCAAACACAAAAAATGAACTGCAATAAAAACCGACACAAATGAAACAAATTGCAGGATATATTATGTCTTCACCTTCTTCTGAACAAATGTCTGATTAGTGCTTTCTGGCATCTTCTGCATAGCAAATTTGTGTCAATTTAACATTCCAGTGACTAAGATACTTTGTAAGTCAATTAGAAATTCAGTAAAAAAAATTCACTGTCTCTCACTGTCAGCAGATGCATGTGTGAGAAATTCAGAAGTGCTCACATCTAAAAATAAGAGAAAGCTGCATGTGGGCACTTAAGTGGGATGAAAGCTGCAAATTTGATTTCATCATCTCCCAACACATCCCAATATTCCCTATCAATGTACATTGATACTCGGACTTAGCTACTGTTCTTGTAACTATAAAACTGGCAACTCTTTTCACTTGGGATTTATTATAGATCCTGAAACAAAATGAGACCATGTTCAAGACAGGAGGACCCCATGTAGCTGTTTATACACCAGAAGAGCCATGTTCTGCTGTGAGACTGCAAATACTTGATTTTGATGCATTTGCAGCCTCACAGCTGAAAAGCAATCTTTCCAAACATTGTTATCACACTTTGAAATAACATACCTGACCTTTCTTTGAGTGCAAAACTGGGCAAGGTGACCTTGTGAGGTTACTTCCTACATGAATTATTCTGCAAATCTAACAATTCATTAGAGTTGTGAACTCCTCATGTATCTTTTAGTCAAACTGTCTCAAGTTTAGCAATAAAACTTTGAAACAAACACCAGGCACCCAAATAGACCCTCATTGCTCATGCAATCACAAGACATACACTGTCAATTTACACACTCCCTAGATTTTTTCCATCACTAAACAATGGTGATATGGTAATACAGGGTAAGCTCCATTTTATCACATTTTAGATAAAATAAGTAATTTTCTGTGAGTCTCTCAGTCACCCATAAAGGAGTCTAATACAGGTATCTTTAATATTAGACAATGAACTTTTAGACATCTAGCAAGAGTAAGCAGTTTCCAGCATCTATTAAGTAATAATTTAATTAATATGCTATTGTTGAATTTTNGAACAGACACCTGGATTCTCTATACATTTTTAAGGGCTTAGATATGTAAGGACTTGTTTTCTACATAGCACAAGAAGTCAACAAAAACCTTTTGGTGGAACTGTTCCCTTTTTATCCAAGGCTGAGTGATTAAAATACTACCAGTCTCAAAAAAAAAAAAAAAA